>QNGE01001557.1:143686-159679 GCA_008508345.1 Paragonimus westermani
GACGTAGTCATTTTCAGTAGTTAGGTCCCTTCCCGTCCCCTTCTTTTTCGTTCTCTCTTTCTATATAGGGTTTGCTGTTTCTTCATGGTTGTGTGGCAGTTAAGCATTAGTGTGAACCACTGATGTATTGCTGTCTATGATGATGATGATGATGATGCAAGCTAATAGGTGAAGGTCTGACAAACCGGTCTTCCAGTCCTCCAGTTTGGCTGTTGGAAGAAGGTTGGCATCTTTTTCGCGAAAAAGTACCAGTTTTGGGATACTGCAATCCACATGCCGCATTGCAGTATGGGCTTTTGAGCCAGAGGCTTTGGCTGAAAACCATAATCGTTCTCTTTTTTAAGTGTGGGTGCCCTGGCAGTATGTGAGCCTGCAAACAATCGTGACTGTTCAAAGTACCAATAGTTTCATACTATACCGACCATCTCGCTGTACAAATCGGGTAGCCATATCCGATGCACACAGCAGGGTGAATAAGCGAAAGCATTCTACTGCCGGCCCTCTCCCATTATCTTGTCAAATTTGGTTCTCATGCCCTTTCTAGTCCCCTTTCTACTAATTACTCTGCACGCCCCACGACATATTAAGCTAATCATAGTAACATAGTGTTGGTAAGTCTCATCCTTCAACATCCAGTTTCAGGACCCTTGCCCCTTGCTTAGGTCTAGAGTGCGAACTTATATAGATGCTTTCAACGTCCGCATTTTGAAACGGATAAATTAACAGATGGCTCTCGAACGAATGTTAGACTCATTGAATATCGATGTCTGCTAAGTTCCTGAGGCTAGAATCCAGGACAGTGGCCAGCGTATTGCACTGACAACACTCGCATCGTCCACCTGATTCTGGTTGTGCAGTTCGGATGACTCCATCGCCGTCGCTACCGGTCAGGGTGGAGTAGGTATAGTTCTTAGCATGATGACCGCAGCTGCACTGGAAGATGAGATTAGCATTAATAGCGGACATTGTGTCATCCATTTAACAGGTTATGTTGAGGCCAGCACTATATGCCGAATATTAGGATTTTTCCATTTTTGTTTGCCTTTGCTCCAACTGGCTGCAGTGGCGTCGGTGCCATGGAAACCTTTTAATCGAACCTGGTCGCTCTTCCTCGGTAGACATGGGGTTTTGATACAGTCATTCTGGCCAGAGATGTAGACGCCTAAGTCGGTTGTATTCGTGAGGTAGAGTCTTGTTTAGGTGGCAGGCTTGGGATACCATCACACCGCTCAGTTAATGACAGGCGGAAGTTGTAACTGTGGACCGATCACAGGCTATTTTCAGCCAGCACTGGTTTTAGACATCTGCATCACCGTTGTGCTGAGCGCCCCCTCCTCTGAACCAGGCCTGGCCTCAGATAGACCAAACAGCCGTTAGTTACAGTTGGCGTGACCCCATTCAGGACTGTCGTTATTTTGCAGCCCATGCTTGAGTTTAGATCATTCGATGGTCAGTTGGCGTCCCATCATCGCTTGTCCTCGGCAACCACTTCAACGACAACAATAGCTGACTGTTAAGGAACTGGCTAGATCGTCGGTGGGACATAAGTACCAAATGGGTCTTGAAAGCAAGCCTTGCAATTCTCACTCCGAAGGTCCTAATGGCTGCTGGACCCAAATCGCATCGGCCATTCGTGAAACAGGTATTGTGGCATGCGACACTGTGGTTCACGGATTGAGAAAACATTGGAACTCGCAGAAGTCTTTGGAACTGTAAGATGCTAGATTGAGCCGGCAGTTCATGTAACAGTTTGGATAGGTATCCGTAGGAAGCTGAGGCCTAGCCTGATCACCGATCGTGAGGCTCGGTGTATACAGAAAGTCGAAAGACTCGAAACCGATTCTAACTCGAGGGACACCGACGGCTTATCCGTGCTACTGGTCCTAGGCAACTATCTGTCATCGAGACAAAATGGCACACTCATCCATAATAAATCCAGAAGGTTAAAGCGTTCAGCGAAACGTTTTAAGTGTCGGTTTAGCTGGTTACCGTCACAAACCTGCATTGTAGCTCCTTCGTCAGTAGACTTGGGACCACCCACTGAAACAGAGGTATCCAGTTGCATTTCGACTCTCAAACGTAATAGGGCTATTGGTCCAAATGATCTCGTACTGGAACTTATCGAAGGAGGTAGGGAGGCAATAATAGAGGCCTTGGCCTACTTGTTCCAACCTGTGTGGATGACCGAGAACATTCTTCCGTAATGGGTTCACTTGATATCAGTTTCCATATTCAAGAAAGATGTCCGGGGCCGTTGCGAAAACCATAGGGTGATTAGCTTGACCCCAGTGATTACTGGGGTTCTGGTGTCCATTATACTTCGTCGACTCACTGCAGCCCGGTAGGTAGAAAATTATAAAAGAACATGCAGGGTTTCTTCTTGTTCTAGGATGTATTGATCAAATGTCTAGTCTCCGTAAAATTCTGGGGCAGCGGCGCATGTACTGCTGGCTCACAAGTGTCGTCTTTATCGACCCTGAAAATACGCTTGGTTTAGTGGGTCGATCTGTACGCTCAGAGCCGCCTAAACTTACGGATTTACTGCTCAAGTACGTGAACACTCTCGGCGCTTCAGCTCATTGGATGGTTTACAGTGAACTCTGTCAATTTGAGCACCAGGAGTGGCGTTCGTCGAGGCTGTCCACTTTCACCACTCTTGTTTAATTTTGTCATAAGAACTAATGAAGAACTGTATATGCCACTCACAGGATGCCAGCGTGGACTTTCTGCCTCATGGAAGATTAACTGCTCTTGACTATACTGATGTCAAGGTGTTGTTTGACACGTTCCAAGTAGCTCAAATAATGCTAGGCGTCATTTCGCACTCGCCTGAGTGTTTTGGAATGCGCTTTACAGCCTCGAAATGCAAAGTACTCCTGTAAGGTTGTTGTGATTACGTAGACTTAGTGTTAGATAATGAAGTTATGGGGGTTGTTGATCGGTCTGTGTACCTAGAGAACTGCGTCAGCTATGACGGCGAAGATGTGGGGGGTGGGACAGTTGCGTATTTATACGGCTTGTGCGGTGTCCACTGATCTGGGGTACCTATGGTGACAGGGAGATCGCTCTGATGCTTAAAGGTCGCTTGTACAAGGCGACGTTGAGGGCTGTGTTACTTTACGGCAGCGAGACTGTGCTGCTCAGGGTAGAAGACGTTGACCGTCTCCAGGTATTCGACTACCGATGTCTGCGTTCGTTCGCTCGTGTCGAGTGGTACCAACAAGTAGGGTGTTTGACACTGGTTGTCAATCGAGTTCTTTTGCTTAGACTTAGATGGTTAGTTTATGAATTAAGGATGCCAGCTAGTTGTCTGCTGCGTCGAGCACTGTTCGCTGACGCTGCAACCGATTGGCGCAAGTTGCGAGGTGAACAGATGATGACTTAGCGTAGAGAAATGAAATGGTTCACGAAGGAGTTGGCCACTGTCAGTCGGGCTCATCTTCCGGGCTGGGGCATTCGCGACTCAGAGTCGGTGGCTGTAGATGTTAGGTGAGATTGGGGTCAGTCGAGCTCAGAGGCGTGATGTTGTCATTGTTTGGCTGATTTGTCTGCAAGGTGAGTGAACTTAATGGCAGGGGGCAGTGAGAGTCGTGAGGAAGCTGTCTTGCTGATGACGCCTTACTCTCACTTGCAGCTCGGTTGTTTGTTTGCAAGGTGTAGGCACCTCAATACTGAATGTTTGAATATAGACTCAGCTATTTTTCATAGCTAGGTCCATCCCTGTCCTCTTCTTTTTTCATGCTCTTGTCTTCATGGCATCAGTGTAAACCACTGGTGTATTGTTGTTTATGATATGGGTTGTTTTGGATTACCCCTTATGCTACAAATGTGATATTGCCGTTTGCTTCATGCAAGGACAGGGGTGAGGGAAGATTTTTGCTCCAATGACTTATGTATTTATGAAGCATGTGTTCGCGAAGTTTCACAAGCTCCTGCTGCGTTTTTGAATGTGGGATGGAGCAAACTTTATGTAAGATCTTTAGAAGTTTGACATTTCTGTTCTGAGTTTAATACACGTTTGTGAATAACTTCGATTCACGGTCTTGGAATAATCATTCGACAGAGTCCAAACATCACCAGGCGGTGCGTTCGATAAGTGCACCGTAGTGCCGTGCTGTGAAAGGCCTAATGTATAATGTAAGAGTAGCGTTCCTGGCCGCCAAACATGACTAGTTCGTGTGAAGGTTGTTCCAAGCGCGCCAGTTATTGACTGCCAATATCTGTGAGGTATCAGTGACACGTGGCGGGAAACATTGTCAACGACGGGAGAGTTAACTTATGTTCCTTCGGAACAGACCTGGTTTATCACTGAGCATAATGATCTCGTATCACGTTGGTTTGGCTAAGTGTTACGGATTCCACCTCGGTGATTGTTATGTCTTTTTTTTGTTTGTAAGTATTGGGTTAAGTTAGAAACGGCAGCCTTATAACATGAATATGACTTCAGTTTTAAGCATGAAGACCCTTACATTTCGACGCGTTCCAGTTCCCGGGGTCGAAAAGATAATTGAACTTTCTTTTAGAAACGCTGTCGAGGAATAGAAGTCATTGGCTTTGATTTTGTTGATCTCCGTTTGCATCGATGTGGTATTTTTTTTCCTGTCTACCTCCTTCTACTTTCTGTTTCGTCGTTTATTGGGACACTTCTCCCATATATATATATAATTATATATATATAAATTAGTGTGCATATGTGTGTGTGTGCGCGCAAACGCTAGGCATAAAGGCCTCACAACCGTATTCGATCACGAGTGCCCTATTCGATGCACGGACGCATCCAAAGCTCACACCACAGGCACTCAACATCCCTACTCGGTGACTGCACAGTCAATTCAATAACCTTCAGCAGTCAGACAACCAGGAGTGTAAATTACGAGAGGCAAGTTCATGTGCTGAACAGATTGTCACATGCCGTGCCACTCGCTGCACAATCAGCTAATAATCATTCGGTCTTTGATAGCTATAAAATCCAAAGAACAGTTTCAGGTGGTCAACTTTGTACTGTGAGCAGGCTGTGGCGCATCGCGCGGACAGTTTAATGATTTACAGAGACAGCTGAATTGGGCTAAGTTGCTCCATGTAGATTAGGTTAAATTTGAATAGAAAAAACTTGCGATACGAATTCATTTCACACACACCCGCCAGTCGTAACCGTGCGATTAGCATGAGAACAAAAACAAGACTTAAATGAAACGGTTGAAAGTACTAATCGGGCTGGATCGTGACTGGTGCTCACGACCAAACCCATGACAAGCAAAGATTGACATGGGTTTAGTCGCGAGCTTCCGTCGTGATCTAATCCGATTTCATTCAAGTCTTGTTTTTGTTTTCATTTTAGTCACACGTTTACGACTGGCGGAAGTGTGCGAAACGAACTCATATTGCAATATTTGTCGTCTGTCTATTCTAATCAAGTGGCTGAAAGGGACCCAATGCTTCAGATTCAACCAAAGCTGTTTAAGAACGCTTAATCGGCTTCCTAATCATGGCGCCACCTGGAGCAACAGGTTTGTTATGTCGTATTGCAAATGCGTGAATTATGTGAGGTGACTAATTGCCACATCTAGTTCACGCCCCGTCCGAGCAATTTGATTTTTCATTAGGAACCCCTCGGAACCAAATGTGCCACCCACTGCGATCAAACGTACACTCACAATCTGTTTTGGATACCTAATGTAAAACAGAGAAGTCACTTGCTGCCGAACTGACGTAAAACACTAATGCTTTCCATGTCCACTCTTTTCTTAATTTTCAAACAAATTGTCCCGGATGACAAACTAGGTTGATTTAGGTTTAGAAAGAGCATACAAAGGTAGTGTAATCTTTCGAGGATATGAAAAAGTGTAGCGCTTCACAATAAGTTTGAGCTGTTTCTGTAATGAACAGACAACCGACCCACTGTTCCTAGTCCACTTGAACCAGGTATCTCTGAACAGACTGCTCGTTCGTTTCATTTCTTGTTCATATAACGAGAAGGAAATCGAGTAGGCGTTCGCAACCCAGCTGAGCCAACCTCTTTTGAGCAGATTAGTGAAATTTTTATTCATTTTCTTACAAACCCTGAAACCTTTCGCGGAGTACTGCCTGACCCATTTGTGTTCGGAATGAAAGTCTCCGGGTTTGTACTCTTGCGATCTAGCATTCATACGGGCTCCTCGTTCTTTGACGGTACTGATGAAGACGAGGAAGAGCACTGTAAAGATGGCGATGGTGAAACTGTATATTATACAAACGAATACGAATAAGTATTAAGCATGTTGGTGATGGGTAAAACTCTCACATTGGATTTTAGAATGAATTCGGTGAATGATGGTGATATTTTAAGAATCCTTCAATGGAGACGCATTCAATAATTTATGCAAATATTAATATCGCGCTTTAATGTGTTTGCGATTGTTTGAACGAGTTATTTGTCTGCGCAACAGGAACGTTAGATCTAGTCTGTTGGCACGTTCATTGAGACATTCAAGTAGGGGTTCCATAGTTGTGGATTTTAATTCGCTTGTCTCATTGGGCTTCAGCTGAGTTGAGGCGTGTGTTTCAGTATTGGAGTCAGAGTTTGCGTTCTAGCTAAGTCAATAATGAGAGAAAGATGACTTTTCGAACAACCATCATCTGGAGCTTAACACGAAAACGACTCTTTCGGAGCCAAGTGACTAGTGGTAACCGTTTCTTATCTATTGTGGGGACGGACATCAACGCGCCTCGGCTTAAGCTCAAGTTATTCGACCTCTTCAACCGAGCAATCACACTTTGATGACCACATTTTATCGCATCACTACCGGCCACTGTAGGGTGAACTCATTTGCGACACCTCAACCATTCCTGTGGGTTTCATTCACAGGTGTGCATAAGTGAGAACTGTATGGACTGTAACTCGTCCGGCACCACCGAGTTTCTATTGCTGCTCGACCCGGTCTGCCACCTTGAAGTGATGGTCAGGCATGTGCACTGCATCGTTCCGGAGGGCTATGATAAATGGGACTTCGGTCTCTCCAGGTGCAACCTTGTCAGGCAGGCCAACAGGCAGCAGTCAGACGAAAAGCAGTTGCACTCATACAGTTGTGTGTCACACTACCAACCCAGTGGGAGTGCTTAGGTAGTGAGGCAAGATTGTGTGAGCATACAACAGAACTATTCTCATAGTTGCAGCACTCCTATCTTCCGAATCAGAAAGAAGAGAATTGGGAAGGTTACCCTTAAGCAAAAAGCACTCCGGTCGCCCAACGGTTGACCGTGACCGCCGACGTATTATCCAGTACGTTGGGAGAAAGTAAACAAGCGTCGCTGGATTGCACATGGCTCCGAATATGAGCACGACCATCGAAGCGTAGTAAGGCTGCTGGACCACATTTCCTCTCTCCTTCACTT
The DNA here is from genome assembly GCA_008508345.1 of Paragonimus westermani. Lineage (NCBI taxonomy): Eukaryota > Metazoa > Platyhelminthes > Trematoda > Plagiorchiida > Troglotrematidae > Paragonimus > Paragonimus westermani. Next base: position 151,058 of record QNGE01001557.1, read on the forward strand.
TTCAAGGATGGTGGGGAGAGTTTGATATGAGAACTGACGAAATTCCTTCGGACAGTTTAGGAAACTGAAGAGGTACTTCGTGATTTGTACTTATTGGCAGTAATTCCCGTTTTCAGACTGGAGACTCGGACCCTCTGTAGCAACCACGGAAGTATCAGTCTGATGGTTGTTACTAGTTTTAGATTGCGTCGATTCGCTAAGTCCAGATAACGTGAGATACGTGGGGAACAGGCAGGATTTCGGTCCGGTGGAAGGTGCGTTGTTTACACTTTTACTCTGTGATGGGTCTGGAAACATTGGTACTCTTTTTTGGCAGCCGACAGTTGTCTTTCTAGATCTGAGGGCTGCTTTCGATTTGGTTCGTCATAACGTCCTCTGGAATTGCATTCTTCGTAAGGGAGTACTTGAATGTGTTGAAGTCAGGGCGTTGAGACTTTATGGACAGTTGTGTTGGGTATTCGGTACTACTAGTGATATTCATCAGCAGCGTTCGATCTCCTACTTTCTGTCATGGGCGACATTCTGGAAGGTGCAGTCGATGAATCTGATGAGGTTGGTGTTGAGTTTCCTCCTGACACTGAGTTGGCTGACGTGGACTATGCAGCTGAAGTTGCCTCGCTTAGCCTGTCTGTCGAAGATGTGCAGACCATGCTAACCAAGGTGAATGACCAGCCTGGAATGCGCTTCGCACCTTCAAATCGCAAATTGTCGCTTCCGGACTGGGGGTCCTTACTTCTATGTTGTTCATTTCAGGCAATCCGCTTGAGACTGTACAGATCGACACACTGGAGTTCACAACCTCGTTGGCGTGTAATATTACCGATGAGATATCAACGAGGATGGTGAAGGCACGTGTTGCTTTTGCTATCCTGCATCATCTTCGACGATAAAATGATGTTGGTTTCTCGTTGAAAGGAAGTGTATATAACGCTTGTGTGCGTTCTGTTTAACCTTTTCTCTGGCCATTAAACAAAACGGTCTATCGATCACATAGCAACATGGTCACGACGCACGAGGGGTTCGACTGCTTTCCTGAGTAAAGTGGGTAGGTGTCACTTGCATGGCTAGGGTCCTCGTGATCACTAAAATCGCTGGTTAGATACTCTCTCCGAGATGGCATCTTATCGCAGTCATTTTTACCCTTCTGAAAGATGTGGCTGTCCCTACCAGTGTTTCGCCTGGATGATTGCAGAATCGGCTGTCTTGCTGATGACTCCTTGTTCTCACTTGCAGCTCAGTTGTTTGTTTGCACGGTGTAGGCACCTTGATGTTAAATGGTTGAATATAGTAGTTATTTTCAGTAGTTAGGTCCCTTCCCGTGCCCTTTTTTCCCCTCTCTCTTCCTATATAGGATCTGCTTTTTCTTCATGATTGTGTGGCTTTTAAGCATTAGTGTGAACCCCTGATGTTTTGCTGTCTATGATGATACAGAATCGTTGCTTCAACGGTGTACATGTTAAACAATGTGGGATGTCTGTTTTTACCTATTTAACAGAACGGGATAAGTTCTTAAAGTGTGCGATGTGCAGTATCCACACAAAACCCGAGTAGCACCCGAGTACTAGGTAGCTATTTCGAAGACCTTATGGATCAGTATATATATATCTATGCATATGTATGTACATATATAACGTAAAAAATATCAGAGACAAGAGTACATCAGTGGCTCTCACTGTTGCTTGACTGCCACAAGGATTGACAAACTGACCATAATAATATTAATATTAAAGACACGTCGGTGAACCTTTTCATTGCTGAAACGGTGCTCCCATCACTCGCCGCTAATGTTTCAGAAGCACCGGTGGTCAAAAACGAGTACCCTGTGAAACTCCTCCATGTAAATGGACCAGGCTTTTCGGAGCATACAATAGAACTGCTTTCCACAGAAAGACGGAGATCATGCCGATGCCACATATGGCATGGGTTAACAAACGCCATCCGCGCATTTGCTATGCGATTTTTAATCTCACTAGACATTTTGCCAGCACTGATACAGCTCCCAAGATACATAAGTTTTGTTACTAATGGCTAATTTGACAGACTCAGTGATTTAGGTGAGACCCAGTTGTGAGAAGTCGGCTTCGGCGGAATTCGAATCAGCGACAGATGCAGCATGTCCAAACGCGGCAAAAACTCTACCACCTGAACTACAAAGCCACGTCAGGAGCTCGTGACGGGTAGGTAACCGAGTCCAAATCAGAAGGTTCTGAGCTCCTAGCGTGGCTTCGTGGCTCAGCCGGCAGAGCGCTTGCCAAGTTTGGACATGCTGTTTCCGTTACTTAGTTCGAGTCTCATGTGTGTAATGGGTAATTCTCCATATTATTCGATGGCACAGTGGCCAACAGAGTTGCTAGAACCCGTTCGGAAGGACATTGCAGTGCACTCGCTAAAAGATATGTTCGAGTTCGTTGATTCCATCCGGTCGCTGAATGTAGAAAACAAGGTGTTTTCCCTCGATGTATGCTATTTGTTCACGAATGAATCACTTGTAGAAACCGTTGACTATCTCTGCGGTTATATTCGTTCCGAAGATTTGAATGTGGGCTTATCTGAAGATAAGCTCAAGCAGCTGGCATCAGCTTGCACACCGAATTCACAGTTTCAGATGGATGGGAAAAGTTATCGTCAGAAAAACGGCGTTGCGATGGGGTCACGGTTAGGCCCACTCTTGGCAGATATCTTCATGGCAATTTCAGAAAGAACTACGCTACGTGGGATTATTGACAATAGCGCTTTCTACAAGAATGTAATGAATCAGAAAAACGGTATTCGGTAAACGACACGTTGAGTCGTTAGAAGACAAAGGTCCATAGAGTAAGGCTTTACTCTTCTGAGAAGGACGGTACAGTGCCTGTAATGTATAAGAGATAGATGAGTGATACGAATAAGCAAACGTGAATTAGGACCACATGTTAGTAATAAGCAAATGTTAGTACATTCTCCCTCACTGATAAACGGACGAAATGAAACAAATATATGTCGTTGTCAGGAAGAAACTTGCGAGAAAGCTATGACCGTGCTTCGCGGCTCCTCAGATTATACGGGTGAAGACGTTGCTGCTTTTGCTTCGATAGTTCATAATTGGTTGGAGTAGGAAAGTCTGCGGCCTCATCGTTGGAACACATTTCATGTGCGATTTCTGTCGCTTCGATCAGGTCATTAGCGTCAGCTAAACATTCGGAGGTTCCAAGGTCATCGGGTTCCCCACGAGGAGCTAGGTGTTTCACCGTCACCGCCTCTTCTTTCCTGTTCGGCAGTCGGACGTGTGCATACTGCGGGTTGCAGTCCAGTAATTCAACTTCCTCCACTACAAGATCCTATTTGGATGCTCGTTGTTGTTTCTTCAAAAGTACGGGACCACCTGAAATTAACCACTCGGGAAGCGATGTTCCGGAAGTTGACCGTCGATTAAAGCTGAGCATTCGCTCATGCGGTGTCGCATTCGTGGACGTACAAAGTAGGGATCTCACAGAGTGTAGAGCATCTAAAATGGCTGATTCCCAGTAACTGATTCGAAGGTTCCTGGACTTCAGTGTGAGTGTTATGGCTTTGCAAAGTGTTGAGTTAAGCAGTTCTGCTTGACCATTTCCAGCTGGGTTATATGGTGTGGTTCTGCTGGTAGCTACCCCTTTTCCGTAAAGGAAAATTTTCATTTCTGAAGACATGAATGCTGTACCACGGTCCGAGTGTACGAACGCAGGTAGTCCAAAAATAGAAAGTAGTTGACAAAAACAATTAATGACAGTAGAAGAAGATATGCCAGAGCATGCAAAAGCAAAAGGAAATCGAGAAAACTTGTCAATAACAGTAAGAAGGCATTTATTGCGAGAAGTAGACGGGAGTGGTCCTTTGAAGTCAACACTTAATCTTTCAAAAGGTTGTGTCGCTCTAATGAGGCTCGTCCTCGGTGGTGTATAAAACCTGGGTTTGACTTCGGCGCATGTTGGGCACCGAGCAATAGATGCTTTCACGTCTTTGGTAGAAAATGGAAGGTTCTTTGATCTTACAACGTGTAACCTACGTGTAACACCAGGATGATACAATGATTCATGTAGTTGTTTGAGATCAAATGAGTTCATGGAAGCACAATAACCTCATGATAAGGCGTCAGCAGCCTGGTTCTCTTTACCAGGCCTGTAAACAACGTCATAACTAAAACATGAGAGTTCGATTCTCCATCGCAGGATTTTCCTTTTTCTTTATGCTTATCATCAAACATAAAAGATACAGATTGCTGACCAGTCAAGAGTTTGAAATGGACACCAAGGAGATAATGTCTCCATTTGCGAAGAGCTTCGACGATAGCGTAGGCTTCCTTTTCAACAGGAGAATGATTTCTTTCACTAGGATTGAGAGTTCGCGAGAAAAGTGCAACGGGTCGATCATCTTGGTTGAGTGTCGCGGCTATGGCTGTATCAGGGGCATCAGTTTCTACAACTAGGGGTATTTGGTAGTTGATAGTGATCACTGCAGCATTCTCAAGCTCACGCTTGAGGTATTCAAAAGTTTGTTTAACACGATCTGGAAGCGGGAAAATCTTGTTGTATATGAGATTATGAATCTTGTCGAAAAAATGCGAGACCCAGTTAGAGTAGTAAGCAAACGCGCCAACGACCCTCTGCTGAGATTTGAGGTCGGGAGGAGGTGGAATTTCACGTAATGCTCGGAATCTGGTTTTATAACACCATGAGATATCTGGAAGCCGAGGAGAGTGATTGTACGAGCGGCGATCGTGGTCTTGTTCTCGTTGAAAGTGAGGCCGTATTCTTTAGCAGCATTTAGAAATTTGCCGTAGTTTATATTGTGTTCTGACATGTTTTGGCTGCAGATGGTGACATTGTCGACATAAGCGAAAGTATCTTTCAAATTGGCTTTTTTGATTATTTTGTTAATGAGCCGCTGGAAATTAACACCATTCGTAACACCGAAAGGTATGCGGCAAAACTGATATAGGTTACCGCAAGCTTCAAAAGCTGTGTACAGCTTCTCGTCTTCTCTAATTGGGACTTGATAATAGGCCATCTGGAGATCCAAGGTGGTGTAGATCTCGTATTGTGATATTTTCTCCACTAGCTCGTCAATGCGAGGTAAGGGATACGCATCCAAATACGTGAAACGATTAGCTGTTTGGCTATAATCCACAACCATACGCTTCTTATGGTTTACATTAGATGTCACCAATACCTGGGCTCTCCACGACGAACAAGATGGTTCAATCATCCCTTCGGCGAGTAAACGACGCACTTTTGACTCCACGGGTTTCTGGTCGGGTTAGCTTAGTCTTTGATATTTTGTGGCAATTGGTTTACAAAGGGGAGAGAGATTGCCAAAAAGTGTTGGGGGTTCTACATAGACAGCTGTCAGCGAGCACAAGGAAAACGGGGGCTTTGAACCACCGAAAGATATAAGAATATGTTGATGTTGTTTTAGGAAATCATGACCAAGTTAAACATCGGAACATATGTTCGGGAGCAAGGAAAGTTTTACCGAAGAATAGCGGTTACCACGGTAATTAAGAGTAACGAGACAATGTCCTTGAGTCACACTTGTGTAGGTAGTATAGAAATAGCAAAATTGGAAGGATAGATATGCCAACAGTGTTTATAAGCGATGTCAGAACAAATATAGCTGTCTGAGCTTCCAGTATCAATGAGGGCATTCAGAGAAATTCCGTTTACAATAATTTAAACTACCGCTTTAGAAAGAGAGGTAGGGATAGCAGCTGTGCAGATAGTGGACAGCTGAAGTTTGGTACAGGATACCACACGTTTATCACTTTGATTTGACTTACAAACTCGTTGAAAATGGCCCACTTTGTTGCAGTTACGGCAAAGCGCTTCCCTGGATGGACACTTTGAGCGTGGGTGTTTATATCCACAAAAGAAACATTTGGGTATTGTCGCAGCCAGATTAGAGTCAGGTTTGCCAGAGTCTGAGGGGTCAATAGAAACGGGTGAATGCAAAGCACAAGATCCATTGTAGGGCACACGTGGGTGCGTGTACGACAAGGACTGTGATTCAGCTGTTTCCAAAGCTCTAGCTTGAGTGAAAGCTTTGGCAAGATCTATATCGTCTTCCTCCAGTAATCGTTGGCGTACATTGTTTGATAGCATGCCCCTTATGAATGCATCTCGTATCGTTTCATCATGATACTCCGAAGCATTGACTGTTTTGAAACCACAATCTTTGACAAGTTGTTTCAGTTTCTGCATGAACTGTTCTAAATTCTGCCCGACCTGCTGCGTGCATGTGCTGAGTAGATGTCGTGCGTAGATGATATTTTTCGGTTTAACGCACAAAGAGATGAGAGCATCGATAACATCCTTATATTGTTTACAATCCGCGATGTATTCAAAGACATCCGAACTCACGAGGTTTGCCAGAACTTGAAATTTCTCATCGTCGGGTGTTTTGAGAGATGTAAGATAATTTTGAAATGTGAAGTACCAGTGGTTCCATTGTTTTCTTGCGTCAGATGAATCCGGGTCGGTGTCGAATCGTTCTGGTCGTAGTGCTTTGTCTATCAGAAGAGTAAATTGTAATGAATTAGAAAAACGGTAATCGGTAAACAACACGTTGAGTCGTTAGAAAACAAAGGCCCGTAGAGTAAGGCTTTACTCTTTTGAGAAGGACGGTACAGTGGCTGTAATGTATGAGATAGATGAGTGATACGAATAAGCAAATGTGAATTAGGACCACATGTTAGTAATGAGCAAAGAGGTACGTGGAAGACATCATCTGTATAGTTGACGAAATTTTGGGTCTAAACAGCCCACTTGCGGAAGCGAACAATGCACACCTAATCACAACTTTACATTTGAGACCGAGAAAGGTGGACAAATATCCTTCCTAGTTGTGGCACTGAATCGTCGTGCAGATGGTTCACTTCAGAAGGCTATTTTCAGGAAGGGGACTTGGAACGGTCAGTACACTCAATTTCGAGTTACGTACCTCTCAGACTGAAGAGAAACCTCGTTCATAGTTTAACACAGAGCTATGAGGATATGTAATCATGACATGATTGAAACAGAAATGGTGTTTTTACGACTGATATTCGCGGAGAACGTCTATTTTGTAAACTTTGTGGATAGACATGGAACTGACTGAACCGAAAGTTAAGTTCCCATCTGCGGAAAAGAAGCTGGTTTACATGACTCTAGACTACAAAGGCGATACATTGACTGAATTGATGGCTCGTAGAATAAGTAACGCAATTGGAAAGACCTACAGTGTGACACAACTGCCAATCACATTCAGATCCAACCCGGTAGTCCACATACATCTCAAAGATACGCTGCCTAAATGTGTGACTTCATTTTGTGTTTATTCCTTCACATGCTCCTGTGGAGCAGGTTACGTCGGTCGCACAGCCAGGCGCCTTTCTCATGGGATACGTGAACACCATCCCACACGGACAAGGACAAGGTAAAGTCCATTTCGAATGCAATTCTGGCGCATCTTGTAGACACAGAGCACAAAATCTGCCCGGCTTTCCATCCCATTTACCGCCTACCCAGCCGTCAATCCAGAGGAGTCAAATTTCCTATTCTGGCCACCGCGGAAGCGATCGGAATTCGGTTGCGCAATCCACTGTTGTGCGCTCAGAAGAAGTGTGTTCAGGCCCTACGATTACCATAGCCCCCTGTTACCCACTTGACAACTCCGGAGGCCAATTTTGTCAGCTAATTGTTCTCCAATTCACAACTTTTTGACTAATTGCACTTGGTGATATAAAATGTTATGTAATCGGCCCGATGATGAATAACCGGAAACAGACTGTTCGCACTCGTCTTCCATTCGTTCATTTGTAACGGCCGCGAACATGGCTAGAACGCACTGTGACTCGCACCACAACTGACTTGGGATAACCTACTAGTACTCTGTCAGGACGAATGTTTTGATGAATCTCTTCCGATATCTCGACATGGGTCCGACAGGTTCCGCAAAAGCGTTGGCAAACTTGCGCTTTAATTGTTCATGTTCGCCGACACTCTCAGAAGAAGTACGGATCAGCTGATGTCTTTTTGAAGGTCTGTGACACCACGTGAACCGATTCTGTTGGTAAACTTTCACTCATGGCGAACGTTCGTATTCACTGCGTTCTCCAAACAGTGTTTATGAACACCCATCAACGATTATATGAGTAGCTCAGCGATCGGCACTGCTTTCCACTCTTTCATTTGTAACCGCCATAAGCTTGACTAGATGGTACTGTATCTTGGGCCGCTACTCAACATAGCAGTGATGTGGAATAGTGAGATAATAAAATAGTGAAAAAAGAGCACAAGTCCAAGTAGAAGACCTAGAACTGGTATGAACGCAGACAGAAAAATGATTGTTGTGCACTGCCACCTCCGACAGAAATTCGAATAGTTACGAAGAGTCCAACCATCCAGGCGATACTTGCCCATCTTACTCAACAGAACAGTCAAAGCCTTCACGTGACAACGTCGTTGCCTGAATACCACGCGGCTTTACCCAACTGTTGGCGGTCTGAGTAAAACATGCTCGGTACAAGAAACGCTCACCTGTCATGCAGAGTGTGTGAGCTGAGAATCGCAAACTGTGCAGTCTGACTGGCTGACCAACCGACTGCGTACTTCAAGCATTGCGAAAAGTGCG
>QNGE01001558.1:0-13426 GCA_008508345.1 Paragonimus westermani
TTGTGATAACTTTTGGCAATCTCAATATGTGGAGTGACAGGATATTTTTTAAACTCGGCACGTTGACAATTCCAGATTTGACACCTTACGGCGTTTCACTCCGCGTGACACACAGATTGCTGAAAACCGTCAGATAGGATCAATCGCAGTGACCTGCGCCTACACAAACGAACGAACAAGCTCTTCACATGAGGGCATTTTGTTTCAATCAACCCTCCTTTCGAGCTCATAATACTTTCTAACCCATAAGGTTTTAATACTCAGGGGCTTAGCATTACATTTCTAGAATGCGGTTTTAAAATTGTTTTATCTAAAAACCCGATTACTCGGTCCATTCACAGGAACTCGGAAAACATCGATGAGATTTTCACCAGCTAACTTTAATCGAATCAATAGTGTTTCGTTTGAAAGAGGGCACATAATGGCTACTTGAGTGTAACACTGCGACCGAACGTCAGTGCTGTCACATCTTATGCTAACCAAACTACTTTACTGTTCATTGATATGTTGTTATGTGACTTCGTTCTCTCTTCCTCACGCATACACATATTCGTTCAGTTTCCACGTGGTGCGCGTTTACTCACGTTGGTCCACCCTTTCCTGCCTGATGCCCAACCGGTCAAGGTCACTCATGGCATCCACAGCTATTTTTACAGCCACTACGTACCCATACAACTCGGATAAAGTCCTACCACAAACGGTTCATTCTGGGAGTAGCTTTTCAGATCGTGCGGTAACGCGAAATCTGTCTTGCTGGTACGGTTAGTGGTTTATGTCAGCAGGACGGTCATTGTTTCGTCTCGAGACAGACCGGCAACCCGATCATTCCTCACAAACGAATGCGACTGAGCTTTCAGATATGAACACCCGGGCGTGACTAATGTGTGGTCACTGATGAAATAGTGGAGGTTGTCTCGAGATCGTGAGGCGAAATCCAAACATCGGTCGTGGCAAGGATATGTACTACCAGCAAACTCAAACAAGAACGAAAGCGGGGTATTCTTTCCAAAAAGCTGGCTAAAACGTCTATATGGTTGTGAAAGCCGTGAGCAGTTCCAAAAGGTATCACTTTATGTGTCAGCCCAAATACCTAAGTACCCATCAGCAATCATTCTACTGAAGGCTCGGTGCAGCGTTCAGTTTTTCGCAAATGCACTTGGAATGGTCAGTACTTATACATTAACAGTTCTGTGCCAAGACATTATAAAACAGTCCTCATCGAAACGTTATCCAACAGAGCCAGAAAGATTTGTACTCAGGACACAATCCGGAGTGAGCTACAACTAATCAGTCAGGTTCTCTTGGACAATGGGTAATTTCAATCACTGGTCTCCGACTTTTCCAAAGAAAAACTCCGCGAGCAAACAGTGTTGGTGGCTTCAAAGATGAGGGCTTTTTTACAACTGCCGCTGAAACGGGATGATGTCAGTACTTCATGACAACGCCCATTAAAAGCCGCCGTATTACGGAAGTATAATGCCACAGAGATTCTGTTAACCTTCGTCACAAAATGGATTTTAATTCCACCCTTAAAACTTCGGATGCTTCCGTTCGCTAGATCCCATATTACTTACCGTTTTTCATGTAGTTACCAGGTCGACTACATTGGTAGGATAGAACGGCAGCTGAAGTTCCCGATATCGGAGCACATCCCAGCGTAGGTGAGGAAGCAGGTAGCACAGATATAAGCTGACGTTCATGTGTACGAACAGCAACCGCCACACAGACCACCATAATCAGCGATCACCCGTCATCTCCTTGAGTTCTATCACTAGGTGAATCTCACAGTAGCGTTCACAGTTATCTACGCGACTGATAAGCCTCGTTTGTTACGATCTGTTGTGGTAGTTGCTGCGAGACGTTGGTGTCCACCTCTCTATGTCCAGAACAACTCTTTCGTTAGTTTAGAACTGCCACGGTAACGACGATATTGACTGAATAGTGAACAACTCCGCTGTTTGCTTCACTTATTTATTTAGTTTCATATTTGACCTCTGTTTGACGCTTTATAATCTCCTGTTCTGCAGCACGCGCTTGATAATATGCAGGGAAATTTATCGGGCCATAAATCGTAGGCATTAACGTTTTTGACTGCTTCACTAAATTCACTATGCAACTATGATTTTGAGCCTTTGTAGCTGTATTCAGTGCAACCTTGCAAATTCTAGACGTACTACACGCGTCCAAAGTGACGGGGTACCAAGTAGGATATGCATCGATTGTACAGAGCGGTTGTACCAAGATAGGTTTATTGAAAATTACCTAGAGATGTAATTCACTGTCTTGTAAAGGTTACTGGCGGATGATGTACAATAAACTGGGATTGATCCTCTCGGTTAGAGCGACTGATTAACCTCCTGGATTACATCGAGCCAACCGTCATCTAACTGTATACGGTTGTGCGATCAAGAACGAGAATTAGGTGGAAACAGTTCTGTTGGATAAATGTTCGCCTTGAAAGGGTTAAAGTGGTCCAAAAATGTATCCGTGATTTTCTGTATTTCTAAATCTGACATCTTAAAGTGGTTCCCAAGCCAGACTTTGTATCTGAAAACCGGCCGAGGAGTCCGTTGTAGCAGGTTTCTTATTTAATATTGCGCCAGGGCACAGCGCTCATCGGCCAGTACGCGTTGCAACATTGATTTTAGATGTTGGGAAGACCTACTGTAGAACCGGACAGTCTGGAGGAATACCATTCGTACGGGCGTCCAAAAGTTCAACGAGCAGTTGTTGCGCGGCCAAGAACGAAAGCGTGTGGCAAGCAAGAGAACCATCCGTGCCATAGACCGTCGTGACGTGAACACATGGCGTTGAGATGTGTGCGGTCGCGAACGCGCTGCCCGTTTGGGATTAGTAAGCCACCAACCTACACACAGTGCACCGTCGGCGAACAGATAACGAGCACGTTAGGCTCGGGTCACGTAGGTCATACCAGTATACACACCCTATTTCTATCAGTGATTGAATCAGTCAAGACCATGGTCGTTTGGCAATTAATCCACTCCACCTTTCAGAAACTTGAGTGATTGCGGCCTTCTACCCAGTCTTTTCCTCAGCTCTGTTGATGTATTCCATGATGATTGGTTTGTCTGTTCTTTTTGTAGTCCAATCTGAATTTCGTTCTGCATCCTTATCTTCTCTAGAATGCACTAACATGCACTCCTGTACTGGAATGCTTCTTGTATCACAATTCACACATCTTTCTCCTCAGTTTAGATCTCGTTATTGCAAGCTCTCTCTCTCTGTTCACTTTCCAAGAGATAAGGGTTTCCTTTTCGTGCTAGCCAATCAATTGGCTAACCATCACTGGCCGGCTGGACACAAAGGCCTCACTCACACACCTACCGGTCTTAGTCCTTCGGGTTTACACTGGATAAGTGGTGTGTGGGTGGAACCGCAAGCGGTACAGCGCAAGCCATTTGCGGTGATGCCTATTCACAGGCGTCCCTTGGCTTCAGTCACTGTGATAGGCTAATCCGGATCGGGTACGGCCAACCGTATAGTGAGGAAATTGAGACTGTTTTTATTCATAACATTGATTTTTCTACAAACTAAGCGCTACCCTGTAGATTCACACTCGTGCCCAACAAGCAAGATGTGTTTCACGTCAATTTCGTAAATTGTGCTTAGCGGGTGATGGAAATTATAGCATCATACACCCTGCTACCTGTCTTACATGCTTGGTTATGTTATCTAAGTTACCACGTCGTCTGGTTGGAAAACTCAGTACCAACCATTTGTACAATAAAAAACTGCAACAAGTACTGCAACTAAATGCACTGAAGAATCTTGAATATATGTGATAACGTTATTTTTAGCGAATGTTCAAATTATCTTTACAAAAAGTGCAGTGGCAACAGGTTTCACATTTGTTCTGACTAAGCACCGTAACGTAGTTGTCTCGATACAATTGACAAGCACGTTGCCGCCATCAAAACGAATAGGCTGAAGTCGGTTCAGGCTAGAATACTAGACTGTTCGTGTTACACGATATTTTCCTGTTAGAAATTATCTCTTTCATGAGATATTTCAAATACAGTTTATATTCCAGTTTTCAAGAAGTTGGTACTTTGTTGTGGAATATTTGAACAAAGACGTATCTATTCTTAGTAGTTAGATCCCTTATCTGTTGTTGTCATGGCCAGGACCTGCTTTTTTCTCCTCACGGTTGTATAGCAGTCGAGCATCAGTGCGGAGCATTGGTGTATTGCTGTCTATGATGCTGTTGAGGCAGCGAAAGAGGTGATACTCAACGTCGTAATCAGGGGAAAATGTATTCGACTAACCCAGCACACATTGTTCTTGTTCTTGAGTTGATACAACCGATTTATAAAGAAGCAAAAAGGATTGCACTACCAACGGAATCAATGACTTTAAATAAACTTGTCAAATAGTTATCTTCACTTCGTCTCGATTCATATGATCCATTTAATACGACTAATGGAAATTCAGCTTGACTTCTGTCTTGTTCACTTAAACTGTGACATTCCCAAATTACTTTCAAACCGATCGCAAGTGTCGCATTCCCATAGACTTTCTAGTCGGCTGATTTCAAAAAGAAGCACTACACTTGAGTTTCGCTTTTGATAGACCTCGTCAGTAGTAAATCTGCTTGCCATCTCCACGAATGCGTGGCTGGAGTTCTAGTCCCGGCCGTGGCGAGAATATGCACTACTGGCGAGCTCCAACAAGAGTGAATGGAAGAAAAATGCCCATCCAGGGTTGTATGAAGTGAAGGGGATAACACAGATACCATAATATCACTGTGTGAACGGGACATTCCAAACTATGGGCTATACAGTTGTCAATTTGTCTGATGAGAAAGGTAGTACAATCAGCAGAGCGTCAGAAAGATCACGTGACTGTACGCCAAATGGTCACTATTCCTATAAAAAAAAGTGATTGTTCGGTGGTTTATCTATTGATTCTACTTCTGCAGTCCGCACTTGGTGGCATGCAACGAAATTAGTATGAACAAGGATCTTGCAACACAGTTGTTAGCAAATCTCGAATAGTTCTAACTTACACAATTCCAGTGGTTTCAATAATTTTCCATGTGGGCTAGCGGTTTCAATTGGACTGGATTCATCCAAATCAATAGAATGTCAGTCAACTACACAACAAGGTTTGTACGAAGTACGAACAAATGCATACGGAGATAAAACGAAGTCACTTAAGTTAAAAACAAAACAGCTACTGTTGCTTATAATTCAACTGCGTTTAGTTCACATTCGCTCAAATGATAGGAATACTACGTGGAACAAGGTAAACAAGTTGTAGTTTAGGCTGCTCGAACACAAACTGACCACTCTGATACACGACCTACTTTTATTGACCATGACCTTGACCATTAGTAATCTAAAATATCGCCTTGCGATATTGCACTAATGACGAGCTCTAATGAGAGCGAAACTCGAGTCTAATGCTTCTTTTCCAAAGAGGCTGGCTGGTTAGAAAGTCTATCTGAATGCGGAAGCTGCGATCAAATGTGGGTAATAGTCAACTTAAAAATAAACCAAATCCCCGACTACTCATCAGTTGAAAGACTGTCTACATGGACAAAGCAGAAACTTAGAAGAATATCAAGTGCATCAGAGAATTTCCGAGACCAATACATTTATCAAGTAAGTGGACAAAGAGTTAGATGACATACCTGAGCTCATCCAAAGTAAACGCCTGAACAGAGATAAACCCGCTCGTAACTAGATGGCATTACATCATAAAACCGGTCCTAATTTAACCTTAACCAGTTTTGGATGAACTCATGGCCAAAACATTTGTCAGAAAGAAGTGTGAAAGTGCAGGGAATAAGGAATGAATGACAAACACTCTTGACAATTAATAAACATTAACTATAGACGTGAACCCAAGTAAGCAGAGCGCACAGTTTCACCGCTGTTGCAACTGGATCACACAATTCAGAATTCCCATTTCCGCGTCTAAGCAGCTTTGCGATATTAGTGGAATAGTAACCATAAACGGAGCGACCTATACGGTCGAAAGTGAGTTACGTAAACAGGCGGCTCGGTTGCCTTTGTTTATTTGGCTCAGCCAGCAACCGACCGTTGATTAGGACTCATCATCATCAGACAGCAATACATAAGTGGTTCACACTGATACTTAACTGCCACACAACCATGAAGAAGAAAAATGAACACCCTGCACAGGAAGAGAGAAGAAATAAAAGAAGCGGACACGAAGGGACCTAACTACTAAAAATAGCTGCATCCATATTCATACATTCAACATCAAGGTGCCTACACCTTGCAAACAACACGCCGAGCTGTAAGTCAAAGTAAGGCGTCATCACCAAGAAAGCTTCTATAAAACTTTCATTGCCCCGTGTTATTGAATACACTCACCTAACAGAAAACTCGGCCAACCAACGATAACAGTCAAGCCACTGAGCTCAGTTAACCACCATCTCACCTAACGTCTCAAGCCACCGATTTTGTGGGTCGGGGGGGGGGGGGTGCCAGCCTGAAAGGCGGACTCGATCTATAGTGACCAACCCTTTCGTGAAGGACTTGACTTCTCTACGCCAGGTCATCATCTGTTCACCTCGCACCTCACGCCAATCAACCCAAACGTCGACAAAGAGTGCTCGGTGTGGAAGACGACTAGCTGGCATCTGTAGTACATGACCTAACCAAATAAGCCTATGCAAACGTAGAGATTGGACAGAAGAACTTGTTTGACAATCAGTACCAAACACCCGCTTTCTAACCCTGTCCTTGCTAACTCGCTGGTACCTCCCGATGCTAGCGACCCAACGCAGACATCGGTGGTCAAATACCTGAAGACGGTTCACACCTTCTATCCTAAGCAGCCAAGTTTCGCTTTATTAAAGTAATACAGCTCTCACTGTTTCCCGATACACGCTACCCTTAAGCATCAGAGAGATGCCTCTCTGTCGCCATAAGTGCCCCAGGTTAGGAAACACCGTTCTAGCCTTAGAGATACGCGCTTCCACTTCATTCCCTGTACCCTCGCCGCCGCCGCGGCCGCTGGTGCGGCTTTCCAGGTATACAAACCGGTCGGCAACCTCCATAAATTCATCACCTAATAACAATTCTACGTAATCACAGTAATCTTGCAGAACCACTTTGCACTTTGAGACTGCAAAGCGCATTCCGAAGTATTCAGAAGAACGCGGAATAGCGTTTAGCATTGTTTGAGCGGCTTGAAAGTTGTCAAACAGCGACACCTTGTAGTCGACATAATCTAGATCAGTCAGTCTTCCACCAGGTACTAGGCATCTTATGAGTGCCGCAGTCAATCCTCCACTACTTCATCTATGACGAGGTTAAACAAAAACGGTGAGAATGGACAGTCTTGATGGACGCCACTCCCGGTGCGTAAACTGTCAGACAGTTCGCCGTAAACCCTGACCTGAGCGGAAGCGTGTGAATAAAGTGCCGGCAGGATGTTCACATACTTGGTGAGTACAGCTCTGCGTTTGAGCGACCCTAAAAGTGGAGATCAACCGACTGAATCAAACGCACCCTTCTAATCAACAAATACAGTGACTGTTGGACGGCGGTGCAATCAGTTTTCGAGAGACGGACGGTGAATGTTGGAATAAACAACGGTAGTAAGAAAAACAGTTTAACAGTGCATCGAATGAGTTTAAAAGCACAAGGGTCTCATACGGATTAGTGGAAAAGGGTAACTGTGAAAAAACTAGCACAGAAGACTAGCTATTCTCCGGAAAAAAGACAACCAATACACCTTACCCCGGACTAACACCACGCAAGCTACATCACTTCACAGTTTCAGTACACAAGTCTTAACCATAACCGAACAACAAGAGCATAAGACGAAGGCCCACAAAAGAAACAAACGGTTGTTAATCTGAATCCATTGACGGACAATGCTAGATTGAGCCAACAGGCGCTGATGCCGTGTCTAAGTAGTTGGACTGAATATGGAAGTCTAATTTGCAGCATCGTAATGAAAGACTCCAAGGTTTCAGATAAAACAAACTAGTCATCCCTCAAGAGACAGCTCGTTGATTACGGCAAACAGAACCGCATAAGTACGTGCTGGGTGATCTGGAGTGAATTGGCCATATTGTACACAATCGTCACCAGATAAGCGTGATGCAATACCTCATGAAAGTTTCGACCACTCGAACGAGCAAACGGCCTCTGTCGGACAGTAAAGTTAGATTTTGTCATGAGATGCTGGTCAGATAATTCAGGCTGAAAAGCGACATATGAATACTTCCTGACCAGCCTATTCGTCTCAAACGACAACTTAGGCCAACCTGAAAGACAAATGAACAAGGGTTCTTACCCGACCTCTGTGATCTAAGAGGAGTCTTGAGATTAACTCGTAACAGCATACTAAGCACAGAGATAAAGTAACAGAGGGCGATGAGGAAAGAACTGGTGAGGAAAACTATGTACGAGATGGCACCACACAACGTTGAAATTAATGCCAATTTTATCTAACACAACAGATAGGCCTAACGAACAGAACTCAAAAGACTTTCCATAGATGACCAAAACAAACAGAGTAAAGCGGAACAATCCAAAGACAAACAAGAAATAACCAACCGGGTTTCGAAACTACATACAGCTTAACAGAAGCATACACAATGTTGTATAAAGTCCTACTCAATGATGGTGTCACCTGGCTCGGTAGTTAAGCTCTCGTCATACAAACAACGAGCTTAGCGAGCTAACTTGAAAATCTGATAACGGAATAGCCCAGATTAGCTATATTGCACATTCCAAACACGTGCGACAGCCGTCAGCACGTGCATTAGGGTTTTCGGAGATGAACTGCGCACTACCGAAATCACTAGCCACAT
Source organism: Paragonimus westermani (assembly GCA_008508345.1). Lineage (NCBI taxonomy): Eukaryota > Metazoa > Platyhelminthes > Trematoda > Plagiorchiida > Troglotrematidae > Paragonimus > Paragonimus westermani. Next base: position 8,819 of record QNGE01001558.1, read on the forward strand.
GGGTAGTGTTGTCTGCGTGACAAACCGTTTCAAAACGAACTGATATATGAAGAAGTAGAGGCTGGAAGAGCACAATTAAGACGTCGGTAGATAACAGAATCCAGAAAAAAAAAGAGAAGTCAAGGTATCCCCACAAAAACGCATCGTCTTTAATTGAAACGAAAAACTGTCATAAAAACAAACACGGCATAAGCGAAGGATATATCAAGAATGTGTGTGCGAACCTTGTGGGCACGTCAATGACCGGAAACAGAAGGCGGGTGGATCGATTTGAAGATCACATATATCTTAAAAGGTTCAAGAAGAGAAAAGTCATCGGAAGAATATCTGTTCGACAGATACAAGCATTCCGGGATCGAGGTCAACGTTGGTATTTGGAATTATTGTCTCTCCATTGGCTACAGAAGACGATGCCGATGAACAATTCTGCACGTTACGTGAGGCAGACGAACTGGGACATGATACAAACACTTCTGTGATAAACTTCTACGTTTATTGATGGTCAACCTCAAACACACAATATCACCTGTCTTGCTATTATCTTGTTCGTGTTAGTTGCAGAAGTAAAAAGGTGAAACCTGAATTTCTAAGCATTCATGAGTGACGTTCATTCCTTCTAATTAAAGTTATCTCAGTAATTACCTGATAGTTCGGACTTAGAAATCAAGTTTAGATTTTGATAAACTTCACTGGATGGTTCACTGGTTTTTGTCTTTTAATATCGGATTGGGGCTAGCCACAAACTTACCTGGCGGTGAAAACCACTACAATGTCAAATTGAAAACGTGATTCAATTAGCTGAAAATGAATCAGACTGGTTACAACGAGAAGGTATTTAATCCAAAGTAAGTTTAATTCGATCGGCCTGAGTACCTACAAAAACGTACTAGTTACTTTATTACGACTAGCATCAATGTAAGGAACAACAGAATTACACAGTGGATTGTACCCCCAAAAACATAATTACTACCTCGCGAAACCTCCGCTGCAAAAATGTAGAGGAATTTTCCGGAAGAAAAGGAGGAAACAAACATAAAATATACAGGATCACATACCAGCCGCAACAATAGGGTGGCCAAAGATAGAAAAGCTTGGTCATTGAAAAGAGTTTGTCGACAATCACTACGGTAAAATACTAACCCCAGTAAGTCTTTACCAAACACTTCACTAGCTAACAGCTCTATCACAGAAACGTAGCAATCGTCATGCATTATTTTTGTATGCTGTGGCAACTATAATAAGTAATATTTTGATAGTCGCACTCATGTGTACCTTTTCGATTATTTTGGTTTTGCACGTGCTTTTGTTTTAGTCAAGCTACCCATTTTGTAACATCCGGCCCGGGGCTAAGATCACAACTCGCTCGGTGCCTCGCTAGCTTGACGTATCTCTGTGTACAATCTATTTTCCAGGGTCGGTAATAATACACGGGGTCAACGCGCTGACTTTTGGCTTTTCACTGTCGATCAGTTGTCGATAGTGAATTCTGACTGGGTTTTATTTTTTGGATCAGTTCTAACAATGCGCTTCAAAATAACTAATAATACTTGTCATAAGAGCCTAATTGACTAAGGTTGATTTCACCCTTACTTAGTGGTGGCTTTTTTAAGAAAAATATCAACTCTGGGATAGCCCAGTCCTAGGGAGGCGAAGACAACCACTCGTGAAATAGCAAGCCTTGGTTAAGACGATTCGAACACTTTTGTCAAGGTATAGCCAAATATCTACAGTTCAGCTCACAGATGACCCAGTGTGTTACCTGGTAAAAAAAAACTGGATGTAAAATCCGCAAAGTACGATGCTACATTATCATCAGGTTCTCCGAGATCGCACAGTCTTACGGGGCAATCGACCGCACAAACTCCAGTACTTTAGTCATTGTGAGTGTCATTTGCTGTAAACGGCTCTATCAGATTCTAACATACTACACACAAACAAAAGGATATGGGTCAGAAGTTTATTAGGTAATTCTGAAAATAACTCATTCGCAAAATTAGGAGACTCTGCACTCCTCAGTACAGTAAATTTGAAATAAAGTACAATGTGGTCGTATGAATCAACCCTTTGAAGTAAATCAACACATTAGGCAAATTTAAGGTCACAAGATTATCGGTTAGGTTGAACAGGACGAGTCTGTTTATTCTACTTTCGAAGTTAACGGGAAGCTAAACATTATTCACCCAAGTTCATGTTTGACCGTGTGGATGGGTGTTCGATCGCCTTTCTGTTAGGTTAGTGGCATTGTGGCTAACATGCTAGCCTAACAGGTACGAGGAGCGGAGTGTACATTCCGTTTCTGACAAGGATATGCCCAACTGACGAGCTTCAATAAGATCAAAACTCAAATCCAGTGCTTCTTTTCAAAGTGGGCCGGAAGAAATACTTAGCTGGATGTAAAGACTGAGATCAAGTATGGGTGCTGTATTGAAAATGAAAATTATACCTATCTGACAGCAAAGTAAATGGATTAATTAGTTCGCACTTGAACTTTCACAAGAAAATACTACATATTTGTGATCGGAAGTGTGTGAGTCACTAACGGTAAGCAGACCCCTTGGGCTAGATACGTATTAGCTTGGTTGGCATGATTTGCAGATCAGCATGTGCGTGTATAATAGCTGACGCGCTCTTGTAACACGCGCTGGGCATGATGCCATGCTCAAGTTATGTATACTGTCTGGCAACAATGGAATCACCCGAGTTTATGTTTTGCAGGTTATCTAATACTAACATCCAGTGGATGGAAAATCGTCTTACCTCACTAGTGAAACTATCAAAATCAATAATACAGAATGTCACACTTCCAGTTGTCTACCCAGATAGTGAAAACATAACACCCAACAATATGTGGAACCACAATACAGGAAATGATAATCAGAAAGACCGCATTATCTAATGTCGTTACTACAATCTGCTTGCAGCATTATTTGCAAGTCCCGGTTGAGAAAACCCTTGATGCTGTTAGCACACAGAATATAAAGAAAGTGTATACTCCTATGGTTATATGCGCACCATATGTTCTATATTCCGTGAACAGAATTACCGTTTTCAACAATACGCCAAATCGCGTGCTGGTGAATGGTACGAAATCAGGCTGCATGGGAAGTTTTGGAACGGAGCAATCCAAATGGAAGGTTTCAGTAGTAACGATGGGGATATCCTTGTATGTTAACAAATGTTTAATGAATGTGTTATTATGCACACCACTGACTCAGGCCTATGCCAGTCCCCCTTTTCCATATGAAAGATTGAACAAGCTGCTCAATAAATGAGTGCAAGCAGACTCCAAGGCGATTTTTGTCTAGTTGTGACACAACATTTATTCACTCCCCTGATGTATTGACAGCATGACTGAGAATTTTTATGAGGACCCTTGGATAGCTCTTCTAGAGATCCTTGACGTCTTTATGTGTCGCATGCGATTGTTTCAACCAACCTGGTACCATCTTTCTTACTGTCTTTGGCCTGCACAGTAATGTGGCCGTCTTTTATCAAATTAGTATGCTTTAACAATACGCAGTTGTTTCCTGTGCACAGAGGTTGCCCACACGATAACTCAGACTGCTCTATCGTGGAACTCGGAGCCTCACAAAGTGGACGTCGACAGTCTCTTCAGGACAACTATAGTGAACTTATGAAAATGGCATCCCCCTCCGGGCTGAGCTTACTTGTTTATGACGACCCGCCTTTCTACAACGATCACTTAACTAGTTACCTCAATTTCTGCTTTGATATGTGCAGGTCTTGAAAGACAACCTTATTTCTTGCAAACGGATGTTTTTCCCCACGGCTCGAGAGACTGCGTAAGAAAAAGGCTTCAAAAACAAAAGAATATTCACCAGTGAAACACAGAATTTCATCAGGTACTAATTTAGCCGTTCGAACTTGACGCATATCCACACATCGCCGGATGATAAAAGCTGCTAAGAGATCTAGCGAAGCATAAAAAGAATGATTGGACTAAACTCTGTTGCCAAGAAACAAGCTTCCGATGTCAATGGGCTCAATCCTAATTTAAGCAGGGTAACAAACTACCTCCTATCACCTCTCACAAAGTTTTAGTTATCCTGTTGATCCATCTGTTCTCATTAAGAACTCGGCCGTTTTTGAAAAATTTGCTTGGCTGAGGTTCACTAGAAAAGACGAACCTGACGGCTTAATACCGACTGGCTGGAAAAGGTATTGGGTAGTTATGCCAACCTTTGACTGAGTTTTTCACATAGCATTTACCAGGGAAAGCGAAAGTGCTAACTGTATGCACTACACTAGCGCCGACCGTCACGATGAGACTGGACCTTGACGTGGTGTGACGGCTTGCGCATCTCCATGACCATTTGCGCTAAACTGGACAGAGTTACTCATACCAGGCAGGACAACAGGTAGAGGTCTGACAAACCACAGTCTCCCGGTCCTCCAGGTTGGGGGTTGGAAGATGGTTGGCATCTCTTCCTAAAAAACGTAACATTTCTGGTACACCGCCACCCACCCGCTGCCTTGCGGTACAGGCTTTTGAGCCAAAGGCTTTGGTTGAGAACCCTAATCGTTCTCCTGTCTAGGTCTGGGCGTCCTGGCAGTATCTCAGCCCACACACAACCATGAATACTCACA
>QNGE01001558.1:16457-44383 GCA_008508345.1 Paragonimus westermani
ATGATGATGATGATGATGATGATGATGATGATGATGATGATGATGATGATGATGATGATACTAGCTCCTACCAGAGACAGTTGAACTCCGCCCAATTTCGTGCAGGTCAACAGCACCGAAAGTTTTCAAAGAACCAACTTCCGCAAGAATGATTTACTTGCCTTCCAGTACATTTCATTCTGTCATCGTTTGTCAGAAAATCCAAACCTCATTACCGTTATTGCTGATAAGTAGTGACGAATGTTAGTGAGCAAAAGTTGGGAATCAACCACAAATGATCGTAGCAGCTGTGTTCTCATAGATCCGCCAGTAAATCGCTTTCGAATAAAAGCACCACAGCATAGTTTCACTCCTGCATAATTATTTTTCTCAGACTATAACGATGCGTTTGGAGACGTTGACATTCAAAATTTAAAAACCGAATTTTTATGTGATTAATTCACAAAGCAAAACTGATTGCCCTTATCAGCACGCAACTTCGGCTCTTATGTTCTACAGGGTGCGATCCCCTTCTAGTTCTCATTCTTATTTTATATAGCACACATATAACCAAACATCCACGTGATGTAGTATTAAACATCAAGCATCCAACTCGATTTTCTACACCTGACATGTTGGACAGTTAGTCTGAACTAGTATGTTAGTCAGAGTCTCGCAGTTTGGCTCTTAACACGTCCAGATGCCTGGTAGTTTTTGTTCACGAAAGAGGATTGCCACTAGGGGCTTACCTACGCATATCCATTCTTCCTATACATAGTGAACCCCACCCTGACTTTTTCATACTAAGCACGCGCAAGTGGCCACGCAGGTGGCCAACTGCCAGAAACAATGATGGTCAGGTATCGGGAGCATATCCACAAAAATCGGCTACATTTCAGACTCGCTGAGTAAAACCGGTGGAACACATGTACTAGATACCCTTCCTTCAACCGGTATTCGAACGCCGTTGTGGCAACAAAACTGATCAGGGTGATCAAACATCGTACGTGCCTTCATCACTTCCAGTAACATCTCGTCAAAAACATTACGAGCCGACGAAATAACACTACCGGAGTAAGTGGAGCGATCAACAGTCTCCAGCGGCTACCCTATGTTATACGCGGAGAAAGCAATGTTGTCCACTTGGTCAATGCCAGTCTGCTGTCTGGCAGAAGCTTTACTCTAAGATTTTAGAAACTTTCAAATCCTTCTTCAAAAATATAATTTGTCATGAAGTAGCAGGGGAAGGGTGAGATTTAACACGTATGTCTAAAGTTACCTGAAAGGGAAATAGTGATCAATAGTCTAACATTCCGCACTGACAGCAAGACTGCATTTAGTTCAACAAATCAACATACATTACTAGAAATATAGTGCAAAGAAGTCAGCCATAGAGTGCGCCCACTAACTGAACCAAAAATCGCCTTTATGTCCAAAATTTCAACAAACTTTAGTTGGCAGAAGGGAGGTTGATATTCCAGTGCCTGTCAGGAAAATGAACTACGCTTGATAAATATGCGATCAAGTTGGAAGGCAGTCAGTTCACCTCAAATTTTGCTCTCTCTGTGTTTCGTGGGCTCCTGTGAGCATGCTGAATGCAATAAGTATGCCACTAACTCCTTTTGTTTTCACACGACGTTTGGACAGAGATGGAAATGGTTGCTGATAAATGCCAATTATAAGCACCTCATCAAGGACCTCCGGGGGGCATAGTAGGCCTAAACGAGTCTCTTGCCACCATCCGTCAAAACTGCCACAGAAGTGAGATACAAACCGGGAGATGTTACGCTTCCATAATGCAAACCTTAAGGCCACCTCGTTTCCAAATTATCCGGAATGTCACAGAGATCTATAGCCAGGTCAGCTTGGTCAAATCAGATATGTGGCTGATTTCCGTGTAAGATATGGATATGCTCTAGGTATTTGACCATCAGCATTTATGGCAGTTACTCTCCTGCTTGAGTAGCCCAACTTACCGGCGCGTGTTTAAAAAACCTCCAAGCTTGCGAAGGACAACTGATGTGACGAGAGCGTATGTTTTACGTTCGTTTACTGCACCCCCTATGGTGACGGGGTGTCTGCCACTCCGCGAATTTTTCACTACAGCCGGTGACACATGAAAAACGGCGGCTGAGTGATGACGTGATCAGAGTCTATGAAGGTTCTGACTGTCATGCTAGAGTATGTTGAAAAGTTCTGACTGTCAGTTCGGAGAGTTCGTAATTGTGCGCACCGTGGGATATGAACGATGCTGGAGGTGCTAAATCGCTGCAGTTACCGGCAAAGTCATATCCATAAGATCGTTGAATCTCTCTTATTATTTTTGTTGTTTATAAGCCAGTGTTTCTCGATACATTTGGATTTTCTCATTAATGTGACATGCTATGTACTACACGTATGACAAGCGGCTGCCGGTACCCCGGTATATACAGAAAAATTCACCCATTTCTTAATTCATTTGCTGAAGACAGCTAAGATCCCAAAAACAATGTACTGTAGTTTGAGACGCTGATTAACCCAATCGTGACATGGAATAAGGTGGAAGAAAGACATGGCAAAATTGGTAGAGACGGATAAAAATGAGGAAATGTTCGGCAGAATGATAGGAAAATGCTCAGATGCGGTTGCACCCTTGACTGAGGTAAGGTGTCATCTCGGATGACATTTCTGAACAAAAACTTGAGAGTTCATGAAAACCACATTACTAACATAGTTATGTACAATTGGGTAAAATTCCACAGTTGTCTGCTGAGTCGTGAGCCTAGTTCCTCAGGTGACTACAAGGATTTGGAGGCCTGGATGGAACCGAAAGTAGCTTCTTCGAGGTGAATTGCGATGGATTATATGCGAACATTGGCTTTGGTAAGTGCGACATTCTAATGTTGTGCAATACAACAATAGACGACGTATGCGTCTCAGCGTGACTACAAACAGAAACACTCATTTACACACCACACTCATCTGAAGATGCTCCGGTCGCTTTGTACACCATGTCTCAGTTCCGTCATGTGGTGAAAGCCATTCTGCGGGATGCTGCCCTCCAATGATCCTTCCCGTATTTCTCCCGTACTTATCCCCCGACCATTTCGATCCATGCCGCTACTGAATGGTGATGTAAGTAGTATGGTGCGACCGTCTATCCTCACTACACTCCTCCCCCGCAAACATTGTTCCAGTCGTAACAAAAGGCGTTCAGGTTCTCTTCGTTCTCTCGACGATCTGCGTGCCGGCCTCGGTGCTGTTGACACACCTGGTGTGCATTCTCTTCTGATCGGGGTGTCACCATTTACAAAGTCGGCTTCCGTGCACACGATGTTGACTTTTCTCATTCTTTATCAGATACACTGGGCCACGACGTTCAACTACTACATACGGTCCACTCCACTTTGTCATGAACTCCTAGATCCTGGTCCTGTTGCCCCCGCGCCCCACCGGTCTCGGTATTTAACCTCAGATCCAGATTCAAACACAGTCCTTCGACCCGATAACTTCGCAGTTGATTGCTCCTCAGAAGCTTCTTGTGTGTTTTTCAAGTTTCGGTTGGCCGATCTCCGAGCTTTTGCTAATTCACGCGTGCTCATCCGTCGGTCTCTCCATAAACCAATCTTCTGATCGACTGGCAAGCGTGACACGCGCCCACACATTAGCTCGAATGGCAACTTTTTCGTTGTCCCTTGCGGCGAACAGCGGTGGGCCAATAGAATCAACGGTAACGTTTCTTCCCAGCTTCCTCCTTTCGCAGCCAACCATTCCTTGATTGTGCGATTGTTCCTCTCCGTCAATCCGTTTGATTGAGGATGATATGGAGTTGTGCGTATTTTCTTGATTCCCAAACGCTCCAAACAGTTCCGAAACTCCTCACTTTCGAAGCAGGGGCCTTGATCAGTCAATATGCTTCGCGGTATTCCGTGATCCGCTATGATGTGCTCCATCACAGCCCTGCACACCGTGCTTGCGCGCTGATCGGGTATGGCGGCTGCTTCGATCCACCTTGTGAAGTGTTCGGTCATGATTATGATGTATTGATTTCCGGAGGTCGTTGCTGGAAAGGGGCCCATCACATCCACCGACCACAGTTCCCCAATTTTACTGACCGGAATTGGTTGTGTGGGATACTGACTGGGGTGGTTAGTGCTCTTCACTAACTGACATTGCTGGCACGCCCGCACATAATTGTTAACGTCATTCTTCATTCCCGGCCAGTATGCTCTTTGTTTCAGCATTTCATAAGTTCGATGACAACCCGTATGAGCCAGCTGATGACATTCTTTCACAATTGTCGCCCTCAATTCCGCCGGTATGACCGGGACGTTTATTCCCTCTCGCAACTGGCGCATCAAAATTCCGGCACTATTCAGCCGCAAATCGGACCAGTGCATTCTGAAAGCTTTCAATTCCGGATTCAGCTCGTCCTCTGGCGGTTGTCCTCCCGACAAGAGTCGGTCAATCACCGTCCGGATCGTCGTATCCATTCTCTGTGCTGCTTGTAACTTTCCGGGGTCACTCTCCAGTTCAATACTGTTAACTCCGACCACGTCCTTGTGGACCTCATCGAGGTGTTGCGTTCGGGAAAGCAAATCGGGCACACAGTTCTCTTTCCCGGACAAGTGGCGAATTGTGAAGTCGTACTCCTGTAGTCGTAATGCCCAACGAGCCAGCCTTCCTCGAGGGTCCTTCGCCGATTTAATCCACTCCAGCGGTTTGTGGTCAGTCTCCACATGGAACTGTCGGCCGAGCAAGTACGGCCTCCATTTTTCCAAGGCCCATACGATTGCCAAACATTCTTTCTCTGTCGTTGAATAGTTTCGTTCAGCAGGACTCAGTACCCGACTGGCGTATTCCACCACACCGTCCTCCTGCTTCAGTACCGCTCCAATTCCTACATCACTCGCATCCGTTGAGACAATGAAGCTCTGTCCAGTCACTGGCAATTTCAGAGTCAGCTGTCCTTCTTTCATCAAGCGTTGGATCTCGACGAACGCTTGGTTGGCTTTCTGTGACCAATGAAATTGGCAATCCTTCCTCAGAATTTCGTATAACGGACTCGCGAGGTCATGGAAGTTTTTGATGAAGCGGCTGTAGAACCCGACGCGACCGAGAAACTGTCTCAGCGTCCTCTTCGATGTTGGCACCGGAATAGCCTCGATTGTCAGCAGTTTCTCGGGCAGTGGCTGGACCTCCCCCTGACCGACCTTGTGACCGAGCAGTGTTACCGTTTGCTTCGCCAGTTGAGACTTTGAACTATTGATCCGGAGGCCGGCTGTCTCAATCTTCTGTAGCACTGCTGAAACGTGTACTGCATGTTCTGTCTCATTTGTGCTGTAAATGACGATATCGTCTCCATAGACAACAGTGTTGCTCACTCCGTCCAACACCTTCAGCATCAGTCGTCTGAACGTGAACGGGGCGCCTGAGAGTCCGAACGGCATCCGCTTGAAGCGGTATTGCTTTTCACCCACTGTGAATGCTGTCTTATCTCGGTCCGATTGTTTGATTGGGACCTGCCAATATCCGGACCGTAAGTCGAACACTGTAAACACCCGGGCGTTCTGCAGCTTGTCAAAAATCTCCGCCACCGATGGGACTGCTACGACTTTATTGATCGTAATCTCGTCGAGCCGCCTGAAGTCGACACAAAATCGGAATTTACCGTTAGGCTTCTTTACCAACAAGACAAGAGAACTGAACGGGCTATCCGCCTTCTAGATGATTTCTTCCTTCAGCATGTCCTTAACTTGTCGTTCACTGTCCGGCTGCAAGTGCATTGGAATTCTTCGAGGTCCGAATGGCCGAAATCGTTTCGACTCGATAGGATTTCGTGTTCAACCCAGTTACAATAGCCATACGGGTCCTGATCCGTAGTGAACAATCCCTGAAATTTGCGTATCACTTTATTTAGCAAATGACTGTCAAAAGTTGGCATTGCTCTGGGTACGTTCACTTCAATCTGTCCAATCTGGGTTTTGCGCTTCCTCATAAGTGGAACTACCTCATATTTCGTTACGAGTTTATCATGCTTCAAATCAATTACGGCCTCAACGCGGTCGAAGAAATCCGCCACCAAGATAGTCTTACGTGCGTCGGAAGCAATGACGAACGGTTGTTTGACTACGTGACCATCTGTTCGAACACCATATTTTGCCAGACCGTCAACTTTCAGAGTAAACCCACCGACCGTTCGGACTACCACCGCGCACGGTCGCACAATATTTCTTGGATTCGGCCCAATCAACAAAACCGCGGCCCCAGTGCCAATCAAACAGTATCCAAACTACCATTGACTTCTAACCTAGCCTGAACTGCTGTCTTATCAACCGCCCCGATTACCGGATCCCCATTCCCAAACAAAGAACAATCGACGAAACGTTTAGTAAACGTTAGTAAAGTACGACCTTTTCTTGCCGAGTGGACAAAATCTTCGCCTGTGTCTAAGTCTTCCGTATCCGTAACAAATGTCGCCACGGTTCTCCTCCTTTTTCATCTTCAAAGCCGCCACTTCTTGAGTCAACTTTTCCATCGCGCTTCGAAGGTTATACAGTTCATTCGGTCCACTTGACTCCACCTCGTTGACTGTCGCGGTATTTCCTGCTAGCAATTGTCGGGTTGCACAGGCTAACTGTTCCAGCGTGATGGGCTGTGCAATGAGAGCAACCCAGAGCTGATCCCGGATTGTTGGTGGCATTCCGTCCAAGAACTGTGCCGTCAGCAGGCGTTGTTCTGATTCCTGATCCAAACGTGGCAGGGCACTTGACAACGCTGCCCGTAAGGACATGGCGTACACCACAGCGTCGCCTCCTGGTCCAAGCCGAGCGCCCTTGAACCGCCTCATTGCCTCCTGGCAGTCGGCGGGGCTGTCGAACCCGGCGATCAGCGCCTCCTTCGCGGCGCCCCACTCTAGCTTCGCAAGGCCCCTTCGCGCCACATCCAGCACCGCCCTCGCCCTGCCCTTCAGCAGCATCCGCAGGGCCACCAGCTTCGTCAGGTTTGCCTTCAATCCGACAGACTCCGCCACGTCTTCGACGTCCTCCAGGAAATTCCGGAAACCCCATCCTCAAACGGCCGCGGCCACGGGATCTTCATCCTCTAATCCTGGTCACGTCACGAATTGTTGTGCACCGAGACGGGAGATGGCACAGAAGTTGTTTATTTGGAGAAACCAACACACGACGTATGCGTCTCAACGTGACTACAAACAGAAACACTCATTTACACACCACACTCATCTGAAGATGCTCCGGTCGCTTTGTACACCATGTCTCAGTTCCTTCATGTGGCGAAAGCCATCCTGCGGGATGCTGCCCTCTAATGATCCTTCCCGTATTTCTCTCGTACTTATCCCCCGATCATTTCGATCCATGCTGCTACTGAATGGTGGTGTAAGTAGTATGGTGCGACCGTCCATCCTCATTACACTAATCCGTGCACGCAGTCTACAAGTCATGGTAACTGAGGGATCGTATATTGGTATAACCCATCTTAAATTATACCGGAAGTTTGCTAACATCCACCCCTACATTCTGGTATAACAACGCAATACTCCAGATATCAAATGGCTTATCATTTTAGAGGACAATTGAATGGAACATGAGTTTAACCTCAATAGGCGATCAGAGAATCCGTTGACAATTTACGGTCCACAGCGTATTTCTTGGTACTAGCTCTGTTTGGTCTCCACTTAGGGGCGAGTTTAGATAAACATTCTTTGTAATGATTGGCGAAGACTTTAGTGAATTGTAAAGTGGCAGGACAATTCGGACATTCTCTAGAAAGGTTTAGGTGGAATAAACTAGTTCATATATTCTCAACTTCCATTTGATGTCAAAAAAAGGCAATCCGCATTTGCCGGCAAAACAGAACTTATTGCTAATACAGCGACACCAACATATCCATCCTTGTGGTGTGGATGGAAAAAACGCTACTGGATAACGAGCAAAGTTGGCCTATGGTTGTGCGTCTGACAAAAAACCAAACTGCTCTACACTTCTCGGATATAATGAATAAAACCTCAGTCCTAAAACCTTTCCTAGTGTTTCATGCATGGCAGTCTTGTTTGCTTCGTAGCTATAACCTCATCCTTTTCAACGCTGAATAGTTAGGCAGCGATTTGAGCAGATAAGTAAGTAAGTACAAGGGTGCGAAGAAGGAAGATTAAACTATTGACCGTTAAAGGAAACAACCGACGATTTAAAACAGAATATGGACACTAAATTAATTATCAATTCACTGCAGGCATTCAAGAAACCCAACATTCATCTCGGTGACAGCAAATTAACCAGCAACCGACTCACCTTCATTAGCCATTTTTCCAGACGAAAGGCTACCATGCAAGTGGTACCTGCTCGTGGATGAAATCATCTAACACTTGAAATAACATTCTAACTATTTAGTCACGGTAGGATCGACTAGATGGTTTAGCACCCAAATCATGTAGAATACATTCGAACGTTCACTCCATAGGGAATCCTTTACCACGCAAAAGATAAGGCTACCTTTTGAGTGGCAGTGGCAGGCCATGAAAACCTGATCAGATGCAGTTGCAAGTTGAAATTTCAAACTAATAACCGTGTAACCGATAGCCTGAGGCCGTTAGTGGTGACCTAATGCCAGCCGTCTTATATGTGAGACATGAAACAAATATTTTGTAGTCATTTCCATGAAAATCCTATAGGTAGCCAAACGGACTTATCAATCATGTTACTTCAATGCGCTCCAACGAGTAATGCTGAAAAAACTGCAAACCAATCGCTTTCTACTTACTCCATTTTATTCACAACTCACCTTCATTTTTTAACCACTACAGATACAGAAACTTATACAAGTATGAACCTTACAAACTAGTAACAAAAACATTCTGTAGTGGACTTCAGTAGGCTAAAGGTATAGGGCATCGTCATTCCCTGGCAGAAACCCTTCATCGTCTGACGAAAACTTTTTCGACAGGCTTGTCGAAAATTTAGCCATTAAGTGTCTATAGCGGCATAAACATGACTAGTTGATACATGAACATGAGCACGACGCTTTGTATGTGTGTTACGGATGAAGTACACGACTACTAAAAAAGAAAATTCTGAATCAATACTAGGGAGGCCAATATGCCAGCAATTAGGACGTCATTGGGAAATCTTGATAAGTCCGTAACCGAAATTTTGGCAGACCTTTGAGCAGCAGATGTGAAGTGGCAAGAACGTTAACAAGAACAATCGGAGGGATTGTACCACACAACACAACATGTCATAACAACAAAAATGTTAGAAAAGTCTTTTTGAAAGAAACTTAGAATTTTCATTTTTGCCTAGATTGGTTTGATGGTTTAGAGCGTTTACCAAGCAGAAAATCGGTTAATGAGTTGAAAGGTAAGATGCAATAGTTTAGTAGTTGGCAATTAGAGTAGTGGTTACATGAGTACCAAAGCCGACTTAGTGACACTCCGAAGTGATATTGACAAGTGGTGACAATACGGTCCACAGCACTGGTATTCTAGTGTACAGCGCACTAATTTGTTCTTCCCACATACGTATTTATCGGACTTGAAGTAAAAAAAACATCGAGAATGAGGACCATACATTTATTGGGCGAAATGTGAAAATTGTCTCGTGCAACGCTATCAACGGCACACACACGGAAGCTAGATGGGGAGGTTAGAGACTAGGCTTCGATGAGCGAGAGGACTTTAAGTGTGCAGTTCTTCGGGTTTGCATCGAACAGTCACATGGCATGCAAACAAACAATCTTACACCATACATCATTCAAACTTCTCGAATGGTCTAGATGTAATATTTAACTATTTTTCACAACAAGCCGTAGTCAGATTAGTGAGAACGTCGAATCACGCAGTTGGATCTACTTCACCCTCACCGAGACGGACGCAATAAATACAACCTATTTGAAGTCAGGTCTTATCCAAACAAAACCAACGCCTATCACTCACTTAGAGAACAGGAGGAGTCTCAAATGAAGCCAGAATTGTTCCTCTGACCAAATAAAGATGTAAATAGCAGTGAAGGAACTTGTATGCCAAGAGGAATTACAACTAAAGAAACATTTCACCACGTAACAAATTAAGACCCAGCAACGTTCTCCCCATTCGATCAATACCAGTGACAAAACCGACATAACATAGTATGTGGCTTATCACAGATAGACTGGCGTCTGATAATGAAATACCGCAGGCATCACTATCAGTATAACGTCATACAAAATATTCCGATGGCGTCTGCCTACAGATTGCTCTTGTCAAAAAGAACAATCTCGTTCCGCACACTTTCAATTTTCGAGCATCGAAGTCAATGCAAGAAAGACTAACTACATCCTAACATTACTCAAGTATCTGTTCAACTAATCCGATCTAGTTAGGTCTCATCTTCTTTCTTCAATCGCACCTCGAGAAGTTAGGGCGGCGATCTGATCAACTTTGCTCAAAAGCCAAGCTGTGTCACTAAGGCGGTATGAAGACCAGATATCAAACCGTACACGGAAAAACTGGGCATGTACTTTTCATAGTATCGTCAGCTTGATTATCGTTTGGTGTCCGCCTTGTTCGTTTTGAAGTCTCCTAATCATCCGTGTCAACTGATGTTTGAAACGGGAAATAACATTATATTGAGAGACCACCTCAACCTGGTGGTCCAACCTGGCAGATAAGGACGCAGACATAATTTCCTCTCGTTACGTTTTAGTAAGGATTTGGATGCTCACCCAGACTACTCTTCGATTATTCTGTGTAACGTTTTGAGATTCTCCCTAACCATTGTTTGTTTCCGTTGTTTTGATACTGCACCTTTTCCTCCCAGTTCAGCCAGTTGATGAGGAACGAACGAATCTTCATACTTAAGATGAGATTTTCAGAATTCAGTGATTCTTGTGTCACAAATCCACTGGTCCGCTGTAACCAAAGAACAACTGATTACTCCAGAAAATACACATGCTATTTTCACGTTAACACGAGCATCTTCAACTATGAGAAAATGTCAGACGGGGAAAGATAATGTGGTCACATGTAAGAGTTGGGTGCAACTTGCTTATCAGAATATATGGATCTTACCTTATTTAGTTTCACGATAATACACGGTTTCCCGTCGGGATATCCGAATTTATTTTCCCGATTGCATGGGTCAAGCTTCGATAGCGGAAATCTGCAAACCTTCTCAACGTCATCCGGCGTTTTTGTTCCATTTTCGCAATTTGCAAACTGACCGCTGGGTTTCGAATTGACGCTTTCGTATATTTCCAAATATGCATTGATATTCTCAGTATACAACAGATACTGTTGTGGGTCGGATTTAGCGAACTTTATGAGAGACTTTCGGACGTCAACCATTGGACGGAACCCGAGCCCTGAATTAGTGTGAAGTTAGTCAAATTAAACAGAAATGCACAAAAATTATACCGGGTTTTAATTGTAGAATGCTTTGCATTCCGGTTCTCGTTGGCTCTTCAGTTGGAACTTGTGTATGAAGAAACACCATCATCATACCCATGAAAAACGCTACCAGACATGTATAATAAACAAGATAGAAGAGAAGACAAAGAGCTAAATTTGAAATCGGATGAGTACCCTAAACAAACCCCAGCTAGTCGCTGTGCGTCCCAATAAAGTTTTCTTTTTTGGATCAAAAAGCCATAAGGGTGCGCGTCGACGAGAAACATAAGACAAAGTTGACAAGTTGTCGGAAAACTCCTGCATCGACATCCAACCGGAGGAGAATTAAAAATGCAACCAAACAATGACCTTAATATGGAGATACAAAGTAAGACCGTTCACACTGTGAAACAATTTATTCTTAGCATTACGACTCATGGAATTTATGGTTGAAGTTAGGAGTGATCATTTTTTTGCACTCATGACACCCAAGTTTTTATCCCGCTGAGGGCTTGGGCGGGGCGAGGTAGAGTTTGTCCGTTTGCGGCGATTCCAAATTCAAATTCTAACCTCAGTTCCAAATGCGGGACCTTATGAGGTCCAGCGCTTTTAGACTTTCTGAAGATAGACTGGTGTGATCCGCAGATTGACGAGACTGCTTTTTCTGTCAATGAAAATGCGTTCAGTAGTGGTTTATGGGTTGATATAAACGATAAAAATGACAAATCCTGGTTGCGCTGAACAGCTAGGGTACACCATATTCAGATAAGTACAAAATAAGAAAGAGGTTATTCCGATATATGTTTTGCTCCTTTTGAATACATATACACTGATAGCTCCAACAATACTTTGTCTACTCTGCTCTTGAAGAAGTTTGATCGAACAGCCAGTCAACTTTTCTCGATTGTGTTCAATCTCAGTCGGCAAACATTACGAACAAACATTCCAGAGAACTTTTGCCGGTGTGATGGTTGATTTTGTGCACTTCAGTAGGGTCTCATCCTATCAGGCGCCGTTCAGGGGTGGATAATTTCGACGAACTTAGTCGATCTCGGTAGCTTAGACCGTTCATACATCATACCATACGTGTGACGAGCTTCTGCACTTTCGCGAAGGAGGCTATGTTCTTTTCGAAGTATGGTGACCAAGCGCCGTCACAATATTTCAAGTGGGGCCGAACTGTGGCCGAGTATAGTGAAATGAACTGCTGGACATGGGTTGGCGATCGAGGAATTTAGTCGCTTTAGCTGTACTTTTGTCATGGCTGCGGCGCACTGAGCAGATGGAGTAAACGTGCTTGTGACTTAAATACCCAAGTCTTACGTTTGCCGCAAAATATCTGTATCGAATGTGATACGAATGAAGTCAAACCATTTGGGCGTCGTGTTTCACATGTTATTGATGTTATTAATAAAGAGACTGAGAATAACACAACGTTATGAGCAAGTTGTACTTCTCTACGTTTCAACCACCTCGGGTGGCCTTCCTAGAATTTTGATGACAACACTTCCGAGGAAGTCCAGCCGAGAGGATGGGAACGTACAGTATCACAACTTGCTCCTAACGTTGTGTTATTCTCGATCTGTTTATCTCTCTTTTTTTGTTTAGGTGCCAGTTGGTTTGTCTGTCCACGTGCACCCCTCAGATACCCATAGGCCGACTGGGGAGCATCCATTCACAGATCTTCAGTATGCTTTCCTGGAGGGCATTCGAGTTCGACGCACTTCCAGGCAGCTTGATATCATCTGCAGACAGGTGAAAAGTTTTACTAGGTCGCCGGTCAAGTCATTTATATATACCAGGAAGAGCACAGGGGCAAGAAGTCACCCCTGAGGTACTCTACTTGAAGGGAAACCTATGTCCGCAATACTTCTCTTTTCCCACTCTACAGAGCATTCAAATCAAAAACATCCAGATCTGCCTACAGGTTCTGGGGGATATTATAGCTCCTTGTAGCTTCCACTCCAAAAGCCTGTGAATGACAGGAGCGGAGGCTATCCGGAAAACTAGATGTTACATTACGACCACTTCTCTACTTAACATTTCCCTGACATTGTTCAAAAACGTGAGTAGGTTGGTAAGACAGAAGCCACCTGTCTAGAAAGCCATGTTAAGGGGCTTTAAAAATCGTCTGCTCGCAAAGAAATCTGCAGATCATTCCCCGTAATATCCGCCCAAAAATTTGGCTGGCGAAACTAGCCAGGCTTACTAGTAGGTAATTTTCAACTTTTAATCGGTTACCAGCCTTTAATGTGAGAATTATGGTGGTTTTTATTGATTCCCTTAAAACTACCTCTGTTTTTAATGCAAGATTGGACATGTGAGCAAAAGGTGATTTCCGTAATTCAGCTAGGTGTTTTAAGATAGCCGGGTGGATGTGGTTCGATCTCCCGGACTCTATGCACCTCAGCTAGGATATCGCTCGTCCATCATCGCGAAGCGTATTGTCCTGACCCACCATGGCCACACCCACGGTGTTAGGGTAAAGCTCAGGTGCTCCACTATGTGAACGATAAACACTTTGAACGTACGCCGTAAACACTGTTGTTGGTCAATATAATGTCTCCGTCATAGGAGAATGTGGTCTCAGTTTACTTCCTCAGATAGGACCTGGAGTGAGCATAACCGTAAAACCCCTTAGGGTGTATCAACGTTTTAATTAAAATCACGTGGAGATCCGAAACAACTCAACCCCTCCAAGTGCTTGTCCCTGTACATTCAACCTCAACTTTCTCTGAACGTTGATTGGACCTTGGCCTGGACGGTTGTGTTTCATCGCGTCAGTTTGGTAGTTGTGCAAATAGGCAGTTATCGGTTGTTTTACTTTGCCTCAGCACTGCCCGCAACCCCCCGTTTTAGAGCTCGGCTCACCCTTACTGTTTCTGAACCATTTGAATGCTCCGAAGAGCTCTTCTGACCTGATCGGCACAAAATTGTACCCCATTCCCCGAAAAGGTTCTGTCGATCAAAACTGCCGAATACCGCCAAACTAATATCCACTCTTATTTTTAATATCTGGGATCATTGGGTTAGCGTTACGCGTTGCTCAACGTCTTCGTGGAAGGTCGTATACAGAGTTCTATTGCTGCCTTGATGTTTCGTCTCGAGCTTCTTAGTACGTCATGAAGCTCTCAAATCCCTTCTGCTGAGCACATGCTTTCCAAGCTATATACTTACTTCAGAAGGCTCCATTGACCCTGAGGCGAACCCATGGCTTCTGCTCCCTTCCTCCGGCTCGTTAATGAGGGACGTTCGTGTCTGAGCCCGGAAGTCGTCAACGTAGTTCGACTGTAAACTACCGACGTCTTCTATGGGAACTTTTGGAGTTCCAGGTCGTTCTGTCATCTTCTAACATCAATTTTTCCTGGTCATTCCGGTAAAAAATTTGCACGTTTTGTGCCTGTTTTACTAAAGGAGGACATTTGAGCAGGAAATAAATTGTTGTGTTTAGCATTTCCAAGCGGTGCTGCTGGCAATACATTTGCGACTTCACTGCTGTGGCCAGTTAGGATTAAGTATAGCGTTGAGATTATTTGACTAGGTCGTATCTCGTGGCCACATTTTTTGTGTGAAATTGTTGGGAAGGTTCAACAAGTTTTAACCAAGACCTCTACCACTAACAGGACCCCATAGCTAGTTGACTTTGGAGGCACTGGAATCTCTCAAAAAACAGGTAGTGAGCCGATCAGCAAGTGGACTGGAATGATTTCAGCATCGCTCCATGGTTTTCTGACATCGCATCTTGATTTCGGTAGGCCTCAATGACCATCAGTGGGTGTTGACGTGAAGAAGGCTGATGGCGGTTTGAATACTGAAGCAACTGCAGTTGCAGTTCACGAGCGACTGTCATATAGAGCTTCTGACCAACATGAAGCAATCGCTTCCAACGGCATTGCGACGGTAGCTGTGATACTGTTGGAACCCATGCACCCAATTCCCCAACTCCATATCTTCGTTGAACCATATTTCTGTAAGCAAGCAGATATCAACACGGTGAATCGCTGTTTGCAGCTCTTATTAGGAAGGTTGCGTATATTCGTTGGCGCGCAACTCATCTCCGGTAATCCGGCTTTCCGACTACACCGCAGTTTTTTCACAGCAAGTGCTATAAGCGCTCGAGGTCAATGGTTCAAATCACCAGATTACGGACGGTATACTTGTTTCAATACCAAGCAGGCATCCACTCAGCTACAAGACAGGTACTAAAATGTGGTGCAGAACTCCTCTAGGAAACTTGAGACGAATTGCATATATTTCTACATTCCGCCTCATTTTTGTATACCGCCTACATCAGCTGTCCTTTTACAAAGTGGACACAAACTGTTTAAATTGGTTCGACTTGACAACGCACTTGACAGTTGCTGTATCTTTAATCAGAAGCAAGGCAGGGGAAATGAACGTACGCGCGCGTTCCGCCTTGATCGAGGCTACCTATAGGGAGCTATGCAGTAACTGCGCTTCAAACCGACTATTTGTGCTCAAAATTTGTGTAGTTCCTGTTTCCTACAGACTACAGCACGTAAGAAGGACAGAGTTAGGTTGCAAACCCAACGGGATTCTGAGTTAAACGGTACGTTACACTCTTTAAGCGATTCATGAAGGAGTGGTTGATGACCTTTGAAGGTAGGTCGTCGCAGTGATTTATAACCTTGGCAGATGATAACCTCGATCCAGAACAGGCCCGGGTATGACGCGGCATCCATGACTTCCGTAGGGTTCTGGCATGAAGGCTCTTACAAACAGAAAACGGTCATTTTGGAAGGAACCCTGAACTTCCAAATGTTTCTGAAACGTTGAAGTCGCTATTGCAGAAAACGTACCTATCGTCCATCAGTTGTTAGTAGGCAGTACTGGTGAGAAAATTTAAACACCGAATAAGTACCCAAGGTACTAATCGGGTGGAACTTCCGGGAAAGCAAAGTATTATTGATGTTAGCTCACGTTCTCGAGTCTCAAAGATAAGTTAAGTACAATTATCAAGTTGGAATACATGAACCCCTTACTTGAGAATGCATTTTTGGCTTTTTAGGATATAGTCAGGATAGAAATATACCACCAGACGATGTCGGCATTGTATTTCAATGAGAGTATTAACGCATTTGACAGTGGAACAAGCTTGGCGGAATGCCCACGCTCTTTGTGTACACGGCGGAATGTTGTTTCTAGAAGTGGTTGCAAATGACAGTCATGCAGCTCCTTCCAACCTTGGGGAATATGGAACGGCGTACAAATGGTGTGATGTCCTATCGCGCCATTGAGGATCTTCGGCAGTTGATCCTGTTTGATATACTGCATTTTTTATAACTCAATAACGATCATGTGGCGTTTACACAAAACGCCACATAGCAGCACATCAACACAAGCTGCCTGCCGATCGCCAGAAGATATGTTTCTCGGTCCGTAAATACTTGATGTTTAGAATTCCATTTATCTGTGGCAGTGCGGAAGAATATTCTTATCAACATGACATTCGACGGAATGTCGTTTACCCCGATCCCATTCAGCATGCTTCTACTTTCCAGAAACATTGGATGTCGGTCATCCCCTGACTGGTGGGCAGTCTGTAGTAGTCCTTTGGCAGTTTTAACCGCAGCTCTGGCCTCCTCCTTCGACCTGCTGTGGCACAGGCTGCTTGTTCGCTGTTGAAACCCCCATTTATTTGCGAGAACCTTACATTTGGTACACGTAAACGGGGGACCATTATAAGAGGAAAACAACTCGGGTTGCCATAGCGGGTGAAGTGTGCACGCAGTTTGTTGATGGCTGCATCACCGGAGGCACTGCCCAGCTAATCGACTTCAAACTAATCCCAGAAATAGTCTATCGTGACCATATTCTGTCTCCCGCTCTGTGTGAGTAAATCGGATTTACCTAGTTGTTGGGGTCTTACCGGAAGTTTTCTCAGCAGCGTTGTTTTCTTCACTTAGCTTGAATAGTGTTTTCTGCAAATCCCACAACTCGTTATGTACTCTTGCAGCCTGCTGGACATATCTGGCCATGATTAGAGTTTTTCTGCTCTTCGAACACAGCTGTTCACCTCCACAATGTGCCACATGAACTCGTTCAATAAAACTCCTCTGCAAATCCTTCGAGATGGTTATCTTCTTCCCCTTGAGAATTATTCCTTTTTCTTGGACAAACCGATCGCGTTCTTTAAAAAACACTGTTCTTCGGGCAGATTCTTCTATCTTGCGGCCAGCTATCTTTTATCGCTCTAGTCAGCTTCTGAGGTACTTGATTCTTTTCCATTGCATCCTTCAGTTATACCATCTTGTCCACCGGTACAATCTTGCAGTCCAGTGATTCACTCGTCTGGAACTCTTAATCTTCCAGTACGACACCCGGTATATACATATATGCACGAAGAAAAGTAGTCGCGATGTGCCGTTGACCCCCGGGCTGGTAAACTAGCTCTCAGTCGTACTTTTGCAGCCGAACTATTATCCGTTGCAGAGACAGAGACGCAACACTCAGCTGTTTCTTCAATATTGTTGCCAGAGGATTGTGACCCGTGTGTATTAGTCTTTCTTTTGAGTGTGTGTTAAGGCATTCCAGAGCAGAAAACACTGCCTGCACTTCCTTTCCGATTTGTACATAGTTCGGTCACTCGGTCGAAAGGCTTTATTTCCTGCGGTCACTTGGTCTCCCTTGTTGTGGTAGCACAGCCCTGACCGGCTGCTGTCACGGTGGATTACCAGGGGAAGCTCAGGATCTTGATATGCCAATACCAAGGCTATCGAAATCAACTTTTTTATCTCGCCAAACGCCGATTGTTGGGCTTCACTTCATATCATCACAATATCTTTGTGTGTAAGTTGTCAAGTTTGACGTATTGCTTGAGCCAGTGTTGACAGAAGACGGCGTGAGTAATTTCTTGTGCCATTAGGACGTGAAATCGCTCTGGTATATTCGGGGAGCAGCATGTTTTAGATTGCAGTCGTCTTATCTCGATCAGACTTTAGTTCTTTAGATGTTAGCAAGTAGCCATAGAACGTCACTTCTTTCGTCCGAGAAACGACCTTACCTAGTGATAACGCTAGTCCTTGCGACCTGCACCGTTTCATGAAGGCCTTCAGGGTACGGTCGTGCTCCGTACCCGCGTATCTGCAAATCGCCACATCGCTACCGACACAAGTCGTTCTTTCGAGTTTGCTAAGCGCCTACATTGGATGTTCCTGGTATATTTTGCCCCATACTTTCGATCCAAAAGATGAACGCAGCCGCCGAATACTTTCGAAAGGAGCCCCAAACATTGAGAGATAGCTGGACTTCTCATCCATCACCGGCTACAAGTACATGGAAGACAAAACAACTCCCGTTCGAAAGCGGGCCTGATTCATTTTGGCAAGTTATCGTCTGGAGTCGGCAAACTCTGTTGTTCTGTTCGGAGTGCGGCGTTCAGAAGCCCGTGGTCAGTGTACAAACGAATACCACCAGACTTCCTTAACTTTGTTACAACATGGCTGGCTTAGTCGGTAAACTCATCCACTGGCGCTACTACTTGCAGCTCCAGCAAACAGTTCAACTCGTTCTTGAATTTCTCACGGATGGATAACGGAGCTGCGCAGCTGGCAACGCAACCGGTTAGACAGTCTCAGCTGCGGAAAGGCTAACATTATCTGGCATACAAACTAACATCAAATCAAACACAGCTGGGTACTGGTAAAACAGCTGGTGCATCTCTATTAGAATTGTCGCCATCAAAGTTCACAGTCCATTGTCCGAATGACATCTACCTCGAGAATCGGTGTTGAGTCTTCTTCCGCAACAAACGACCAAACACAAGATTTGCCATTCTTCGGATTTTTGACCAATACACTTGCTTTTTCGAACGTTCGTGTTTTTGATCCATTTCACATTTTCAGTTGCGCACTGGACAGCTTCACTACTGAAGTTCAAAGATATCCTGCTGGTATAACATTGACGGATGCACCCGAACCCAACTGACGTCATTGTCGTTTGTTTTCACTGAGAAGTGTGGCGCGAACCCCTCTTGCCGCAGTTGCATCTCGAACGCCATTCAGAATTTGCTGGACCTCTGCCTCGTCACCGGTCAGTCTGCCGGAGAGCAACTTGCACTGCTTGGCGAAATAGCTCTTCTTCCGACACTTCGTACAAGTATTTCCAAACGCCGGTCGTTTCTCGTTCAGTCGCTCGTGAGGTCCACCGCAAAACAGGCAGCGGTGTTCTGCGAGCCTGCCTTTTGTCCGGCTAATCACGTTGAATTCCGATCTATTTTCCCCGTTGAGGTCTTTGATTCTTTGCTCCGCTGTTGCAAATGTCAACACACTGTGCAAGTGTTAAGTGTCTCACTTAGCAGCCCCTCGGTCATTGCAACCAACAACCAAGAACCATTCAACCGTATATGAAGCTGTCTTCGTGCACTTTTAAAAATGACACGTTCTAGGCAGACCGTTCAGTGCCATCACCGACTGAACGGCAGATTCTCCTTGACGACGGTTCCTTTGAAAAAACGGAAACGTTCAAAAGTTCCGTTTGCCTGCTCGAGACAGTGTTCTTCGGATCGGCTGATCACGGTTTCCAGGGAGTTGTTTTCAGAAAAAATCAACACCATCAGGATCTATTTACCTCCACCCTCAACGCAATGCCGGAATATCGCCAGTTGGTATACCTTCGATCGTTAGGACAAACTGCTCAACATTGCAAATGATCAAACCTCGCTTCCCTCATTTGCTATGCCTCTGGTAATCAGCTGCTCTTCGTCGAGATCAACTGCTCTGGAGGAACAGTTGCAAACGCGCTCTATGCACTGCCTTAGAAACTGTATGCGGCGTCTTTTTGTCCTCTGAATCCACGTTGCATGCCAAGCCATCTGATCGAGGAGGATCAGGACAAGAAACTGAGCGACACAGAGCAATCCAAGTTTTTGAATAAAGAAAACAGCATCTTTTTATAGAGAAAAAAGTATCTACGACTGCTATTATTCTACGGGCGTCCTCACGTTGTGCTCGACAAGTTTATTTCTGTGTTGCTTCACGACCTTACATCTACCCAGCCAACACATTTTCTCAATGACGCTTGACACCTCCTTGGCTTATTGCTGGGCTTTCTGGGCCCTTTGGGCGGGAACTCAGATTTGAATCTTCTATGTTCTCGTTGGCTGCTTTCAAGTTTGATGTCAAGCGAAGGCCTTTTTATCGCCGGTTGTGACGTCAGCGATTGCCAGATAAACTTCCAAGTTGCGCATAATGGCTAATTTGAAGAGGCTTGGGAACAGCTTCTTTAAAATTCTGCTACTATGTACCTCGTTTTTACGGGAGAGTTATTTCTCTCGAATGGTACGTGCTAGATAATTACTTTGATTGATAATAGGCTGGCGAATAATTCGGCATAGCAAAAAGTATCATTGCAAATACCATTGTGTTGTTTCCATTGGTTTGTACCTCATTCGAATAACCCAGCGTTTGGTGCATCATAGTTCAGTGGGTTTCCGATAAACTTACGCTATTTTGTTCTTTCCTGCGGACGGTATACAACGCGTATGGTATATAATGTTAGGCACTTTATCATCGGAAACTTAAGAAGTTGCTAGCGGTTTGTTGCCCATGCGGCGTGAGCAACACCTGGTACCACCGTCAGGGATGTACACCACCTCAACAACCGTTTCATCTGCCCCTGCAAACGTAGTTGAAGGTTAGCGGCGGGGCGTGTTTACAAGTATAACCCCTGTTTTTAGTGGGGCCGGGTTGTTCTCCAGCTCTCCTGGCCTCTGAACTATCGCTCGGTGGCTGTCACTTTAATTGCCTTGTTTGTTCACAGGCCGCTGTTTTTTACGTGTCTTTGTCTTGCTTTTGTTGAACCAGTGAACGCCGACGTCGGTGTATTGCAACCCTTGGCTTCAGGCTCCAACTCCGAAGAGTTGCGGTAGGTTTTCCTGAAGACTGGCGCCCCCTCTTTTCGCAACATACCGTTATCGATGATGTGCGAAACTATCGTGCTGAGTTTCTCAGAGACCCAAGAACCGTTCTTCGAACTCACCGAAGTTCCATTCAAAAACCCGCGGGGGGTGGAGCTCCCATCTAACTGGGTCTCGAGAATGCTTCATGAGAACTCAAGCACCAGTTAGTACACTCGGTTTAACTTCGGCTGCATTCCGACGACTTTTTCCATTCAGAATGTCAGGTATGCAGTTCTGGCTTACTTTTGGTCGATGTCAAAACTTTACAAACAAGCGGTCATTTATTATAGGCACCCACTGCGGTTCATGCAAACTAACGAACTTAAACGCGTCTCCCTGTGATACAGTAGGTAAGTTGATGGAGCTTTCATCGGATATCATTGTGATCAACGGTAGTGAACTCATCGTCTCTCTTGCATTGCCTGCAATAGTCCTGCCCGTGCTTTGGTGAAGCAAACAGTTTCACACGCAAGTTATAACCGCTGTGATAAACGTGTGCT
This sequence comes from Paragonimus westermani, assembly GCA_008508345.1. Taxonomy (NCBI): domain Eukaryota; kingdom Metazoa; phylum Platyhelminthes; class Trematoda; order Plagiorchiida; family Troglotrematidae; genus Paragonimus; species Paragonimus westermani. Next base: position 38,215 of record QNGE01001558.1, read on the forward strand.
GACAGGGATCCGGATCGGCCGGGAGCTAGTGTCCTCCTTCCTTGCAGCTTCTGCTTTTCTGGCACAGCCTTCAAGGACTTTTCATTTGCTGGTCACTATGCTGGTTCCTTTCCCGTTCTATATATTGACTGTGATATGGGTTGCGAATTTCTAATAGATTCTATGCATACAATGTACATGGGTGTTGCCGAATACCTCACAAAAATGTGGCGTATGGTCTAAAACGGAATTGGGCTACAGAATATCAGGACATTTCCTCACTGTTTAAACTCCGTTGAGCCTTGGATTCCTGTCGATTTCACACGTCGATGTTTTCCCATTCTAAAACCGAAGCATTCAAGAGCCACCCAGTTTATGCAATATTTCCTTCATACAGGACCTGTGGTTCTGAAAAGCAAGCTGTCAGTCTGTTACAACTTCGTGAAACTTTCTCACTATACACACTCGCATCCAAAACTTGCCTTGCGCAGGTGTGCGCACACGTTGACAAGTATGTGTAATTTCTCTCAGTCTTACAGGGTTGGTGAGATAGCTTCTCAAGTCCGTGTCTTAGCGCACCTTGTCGCTTCGGGTCGTTAGATGCGCGACCAACTTTTACGTCCGGATCCTCTTTAGGTAGAGTGAGCCGCCGATTGTACGGTCCTACCAATGCCTGCTGAAACAGTCAGCATGTCCGAACGACTTTGGTGAATCAAAACATACTCTAGACGATACTCCTGCACCATACGCAGCAAAACCGAAAGTTACGAGTAATCCTTTCTATTGATAGAAAATTATTTACTCCGGCAGCCTGCTAAATAACGCTGTGTTACTTGATGGGGAACATGCCCTTATCCGTAATATATTTCGCGATACCATTCTACTTGGTTTTCGTTCACTTTGTCGCTTGTGTATAATTTCGGAACATCCGTACACCGTCTGCATATTTACCGCCTCCAACTTGTAGGAGCAATAGTTCATATGTACCCTCTTTCCAGTATTCACCGGCAATGCATAGCTATTTTCTCACGGTGTGGGACCTCCGCTAATTCTACTGTTACAAACATGTTTTATAGACGCAGATTAATGCAGATTACGCGCATATTGGTTCGGATGGAAATGCGTCAATTCCACATTTCACATGTGCACTACTTAGGCTCTGTTTGTAAATAACATGGTTTGCGGGTGTTTATGGCTATGGGGAAGAGAAAAATAGCCGTCGTCCATTCTTAGCAGCTGACCAGCAAAGGTTGAATGTCCGTTCCCACATGCGCGACCATTGAGGAACTGAATTTTCTGTTTCCCATTCGAGCTGCTATCGCAGATGGGGCATCCGTGCATGAAGTGGAATGTCTGCAACAAGCAGGTACGGTTCCACCCTTCATTAATATTGTTCTACACGCGGCTCTCTTGGAGATACGTGAAATGGTATTAGCCAGCTTCATCTCGATTTCGTTGGTTTTTACACTGTCATTGTTCAGGTAGTCATCACTTCTACCGCCAAACTGTCGTGTGTCTTCAATCCTCTCTCCCTTACTTCCGTTGTGCTGTTTCTTTCCGTCCCACCCACACCTGTAGATATTCCTCCTTCCACCTCACCCTTGTCTGCTTCTACTTACGGTGCAACCGGCAAGTTTGTTACTGTATATAAACCGCTCACAACCTTCAACCCTCACATCTTATGTGTGATGTGCGAAAACTGCGGTAACAACGGTCAAATTAGGTTACTGATGAGTAGTCGGGGATTTGTTTTATTTTCAGTTTGACCATCACTCACAGTTGACCGCAGCTATCGCATTCAGATAGTCTTTTCAGCCAGCCTCTTTCAAAGAGGACCACTAGACTCGAGTTACACTCTCATTAAAGCTCATCAACAGTGCATATCCCTGCAGGTTTAATGAGGTTAGTGATCTCGATCTGTCTCGGAAGTCTTAATCACGGGATTATTGACTGAAGTTAACAGGACAGTTACTACGTCTCCTCTCCGGACGATCGGGCAACCTGATCATTGCTCACAGGCGAGAGTGGTTGAGCGTTCAGATTTGATAGTTCGGTCGCGCCTAATGTGAGGTCAATGGCACAGTAGTCAACGGGGTTGCCTCATAAACGCGTGACCGGAGTTCGGATCCCGGCTGTGACAAGGATATGCGCTACTGATAAGCTCTGATGAGAGCGAAACTCGAGTCTAGTGCTTCTTTCCGAATGAGGCTGGCTGAAAATTCCATCTCAGTGCGAAGGCTGCGATCAAATGTGAGCGATGGTTAACCTGATTAGAAGAAATAACAGCGCGCATTTCAGGGTTTGACTTTCATCTTCTTGTATCAATCTTGATCGCTATTTTGGAAGCTATCCATTTGCTGGTAATGAAGGTGTATTTGTTTAAGAAAATTTTGGGAAACAAAGGTTTACTCAACGCATGGCAGGAAGTAGTAGCGACTAACTGATTTGCCTGCCGGTGGTTGCGGTCCGTCGAACTGTTCAGGACATCGCCTGCGGTGAACCGGTGTTGGTGAACAAATTAAAACGAAAATCAGTGATGAAGGAGTGCATTAGTTCGAACGAATCCTTTGTACGTAGGTTCGTCTGTTGTCATGATTCTGGAGAGAAAAACTGCAGCGTGATGCGTGAAAGTTGATAGTGTCCGTTTTGTCATATTCGCACAATCTTTTAGTTGAACCAACGTTCGTGAAGACGGTGACATACTAAATGGTTCAGTTCAGCGTTGGTTCTCACAGGCAAAGCTCTGAAATATCCACATACAAATTCAAAGAGTCTATAGCTAACAACGTCTTCGGGGAAGCCAACTTCAACGTTTTTGACACCTTTGTCCGAAGGGGTTCAACAATGCACGCAAGTGATCGAGCGGTCTTGCTGACAGGAAACGAAAGTAACAAGAATAAAGTGGGCAGTAGTCAATATATCACCACGACACGCATCATCATATCCATTTTCCCATTTCTACTACCTTCTGTAAATACACGTATGCATGTGCGACTCCTAATATCACATCACATTGCAGCTTTATAACCTCTCGTCCAGTTGCTGTCGCCTCCACAATTTAACTGTTTGGCTCCTTCGTCATTTACCCTTTGTAGCAGGTGTGGACGACGGTTGTAGTTGTCTGTGCCGAGGAATTATTCCACCGGTGTACATAAACCTAACTTCTTGGTACAATCGTTCCGCACGTATGGTTCAACCGCTTCGAAACGAAATTTCGACCACTGTTGTCGGTTTGTGAACACGCTTTTCCCCATATGTTCACTTCCGTTGAAGCCCATATTCGACCATTATTCTTGGCGTATGCGCAATCCATCGCGTATTTTATCCCACGGTGGTCTGGTCAAGCCCGTTTCGTTCACAAGTCGCAGCAGCCTGACCAGACTAGGGTGGTTGTCCAAGAATTGGAGCAGGGCACACGAACGCACTTTTCGGTTAATCCCAGCTGCCAGGATGAACCAAAAGTTTGCCAGAAACCTCCTAGAAGATACCATGGCAGGTCCGTTGCGTTTAGGCGCAATTCTAGACGGTAAGCCGAGAGTTTAACGTGAGCGAACGGAAAAAGATTAGTTCCGGCTTTTCTAGGCTGTGCTGACAGTGTAACAACTTAGTTGTTCGCAAACAAGTACACACTCAACAACAACTAATCGCCGTTTACGAGTACTTAGCACTAGTCTGACCCAAATTCCATCTGCTGTGGCTTGCGCAAGAACACCGATTTTTTGCACCTTCCTTAATCAAGAGACCGTTCCATCTCAAATTCCTTACACGTAGTCAGTCACTTGTAGAGCTGCTCACGAAGCATTTTTCTATGCTGAAGCTACTGGGTAATAATCCCCTTGTCCTAAAGAAGGGTCCGGGGCCTTCGCGGAAATCACGAATGAATTGGCTCGACCCCAGTCAGTTCTAGAGCTGTGGCACCTACTACACTCAGTCGACTCAGTGCAGCTGGAGAGGCGGATATCAGGGAAGAACCTGCAGGGTTTCGATCTGGTGAGGATGTACCGACCAAATTTTTACCCTTCGCCATAATCCTCAACATTGTTGCATGCAAACGGCTTAAAATTGCCTTATTTCTTAACTAAAAGGTATGTTTAATTATGTGGGCCGACTTATACTTTCTGGGTTGCCGAAAAGCACAGGTGCACCGACCAAGTGTGTGAACACACTGTCAGCACTTTATTCCCATACTTCAGATCACGTTGTCGTTTGAGGTGAACCGTCTGTCGTCGGAGCATCATAACAACTTTTGGCTCGCGGAAGTCGATGACCGCACTTGCCTTAACAGACAAGAATTGAATGCCAGAAGCAAAGTTAACGCGGCTGGAAAATTCTATACCATCTTTTCGGAGTTCGTACTTGGATAAAATGATTGTTATTCTGTGTTGAGCTGAACTGGGGAACAAGAAACGAAGGTGTTGCAGAAGTTCGCCTTCTGAAGAACCAGCCACTAATATGGCGCCCAATTGGGAGTAGACATAATTCAAGCCTTTGAATACCTCATGGATGAAACGCTGGAAGATCTGTGGAGCACTGCTGATGCCAACAGGAATTCGAATATATTCGAACAGGCCAGTAGGTGTGCCAACGGACTTTTTGAAGATATCTGTCTCCACTACTGGGATCAGGTGACAGGCGCGAACCATACCGGGTTTACTTGCTGGAAATGCAAGTGGTCAGGTTCTGTGGGAGATGGAATATATATGGAAGGTTGTGACCTTGTTGGGTCCATGATAATCGCCACAAGGGTGCCAGTCAACGGACTTCTCCGGAACCACGTGAAGTGTGGAGTTCCAAGGGCTTTCAGAAGGGTGAATTACTCCATGTTCAAGCATATATTCGAAATCCCTTCCTAGCTATTCAAGAGCAGTACTACGCCCTGCCTCCACTGACTGCATTTCAAGTCAATAGAAAACCCCTAGGTACCGAAATTGACGAGCTTACTGGATTTTTTTGAATTAGGCCTCCGGCAGTAAACTCGTGAACGAATCGCTGAAATCACTGGAATCTATTTACTGGGTCAAACTTCTCGGACTTAAAGACACTAGTAGATCTCTGGTTCTGATATAGTGCGTTCAATTAGAAGTGACTGGGAGCGGCGCGGTAGTAGATCGAGCTAACTGTGGGAAACCCAAAAATTATGATGTGCGGAGTCGAGGGGTTTCGGGTTGAAAAATAGAATGACTGATGTCCTCAGATATGGTTTAGTGCCGTCGATTCTAAGTTTCGTGGTGAATCGATCATTTCTTGTTTTCTTATATATATATATATATTTGAGGTCGAACGGCTGGAGAGAATTAATGTGTAAAATAGCAACCAATACGGCTGCAAACGCGGAAACCCACCGGAATACTTGGCGGTGACCGGGGCTAAGTGTAAGAAAGCGCTGACCGCAGTTAGCAGTGAGCAGGCCGTTAGGGTGCCTCGCTGGATCGTGGAGGGGCCGCGATGACTCTTGCTCCCGCACCAGGAACGTGGTCCAGAACAGGCACTCGTAACGTGAAAGTGACTAATGTAAGAGTGGGTGCCGTCCACGTTTTTTGCCACTACTGACCAGCTTGGCGTTTTCCGAGGTGAAGTATTTACAAGGGGCGACGCAACGCTTTTCCCGTATTACCGACTTTGCCGTGATGCCAGTACAGATTGATAGACTTTTGAGGGCGTTCACGTGAAGATAAACGTCGGCGTCAACGGAGGGAATAACGCGTCCTGAAACGGGCGAAATCCCACTGGAGCACTGCAATCTTCGCCCAAGGCGCACGCCAATCATCTGGTGGCGGTAGACGGGATGATCCCTGTGGAGTTAAAGTGCCGGGATTGCAAGTAGCCTGTGCTATGCTGATCGTCACCGCAGTGAGATAAAAACGGTCCTGCATCTCTTCTACGAGTTGTGCTGCGTCCAACAAAGACGGGTACTTAACCGATATAAGGATGCCCGTGTGTAAACCGGAAGACGACGCATTAATAACTTTTTGAGGAGTGTCTCAGTCATGAGGGTCCCATCAACTGTTGCATTTGAGGCAGCAAATCGGATATTTGCTTTCATCTTGACTTCAGATCTCTCAAGAGTTGAGATATCCGTAATTTATTAGACGACGCAGGCAGCTTGATAACAGCCTCCTAGAGGTCTTCGTACCTGTGTTCACTGATTGAACTCAGAATAAGGTCACTGTGATGGAAATCTCGATTCACC
>QNGE01001558.1:47256-67126 GCA_008508345.1 Paragonimus westermani
GGACACCTTGGCCGGACAGCTACGTACCATGGTAACGGGTGCACGCAGACTATTGTGGACCACTTATTGGTAACTATCACATTCTGGTGTTAATTGATTCATACTCACGGTGGCCAGAAGTGTTTATTACAACCTCACCTTCCACGGCATTTACCATGCAAGCATTTCGTAACTGTTTCAGTCGCGAAGGCATTACGCAGGTGTTATTGACAGACAACTGGTCACAATTTTGTTCCGCTGAACTGAAACAGTGGCTTGACAGCATCGGGTGTCGTCGCTTGCGAACGGCACCTCGACATCCATGTTCAAACGGGGCCGCGGAAAATCTGGTGAAAACGCTCAAAAGTGTTGTGAGTTCCACTAATCCTAAAACATTTGCTGAACTGGATGTGTTTCTTGATAACTTTCTGCTTCAGTACACGACCGCAGCCCATTGCACAAGGAAGGAGAGCCCAGCGGTGCTATTTAAATCAAGGCGACTAAGCGCATCACTTCGGTGTGTAGATTCAACGGATGTGGTATATTTTCGTGGAAACGATTTGCGACCTGCCAAAAGATTGATCACTCGCCAGCCAAAAGCACAATGGTAGAAATTACTGACCTGCATGATGCAACCATTCATCGGAGACACACTGACCAAACCGAGTTTCGGAGCACTGAAAAAGTGGTCATGGGGGAAGCAGAACACCCTGTGCTGCAAGAGTTCGATGCCTCGAAAAGATCAAAACGATTGGCAAATATGAATGCGGAGGCTTCTAAAAGAGGGGAAGGTTGTGATGGAAATCTCGATTCACCGATTATCCAAACCCCGACACAACAGAAGATCTGACAGACGGCCAATCCAATTATCGCGTTAATGATACAGCATCAGGATTGGACGAACGGTCTCGGTGTTGTGCCTTCCGTTATTCGTCAATTCATCTGTTCCGTATTCCACCAATTAACATACAGTTTATGACGTTACATGTGCTAATGAGATCAGCCAATGACAGGTTGTGATTTCTCTGATACTCTTGTACATCAATATATTCGGTGTCTCAATCCATGAATAACACTTGCTTACTGCTGCCAGTACCAGGTCTTCGCCTTATTAATTGCGTGGGAGGTTTCAATTCAAGTACGACTTCTAGGGCTATTCGAAGTCCTTGATTCTGAGCATCACAGTCAAGCAATCGCATTGTGACAACTTTAGGTAGCCTGGTCAAACGCTGGCTATATTCCATTTCGTCTGCTGTGATGTGTTGGTTGTCGAACTGCGCCTGCAAGTACATGAACCACGAGGTGGGCTCATTGTCTAAGAACCGCGAATCGCTAATGATGAATACTCCAGTCATCGGCCTTCATCCTGAGTCAACTGCGGAATAAAGCAAAAACGGGAAAAATATATATTCAATATAAATCAACGAAAAAGCTGCGCATATATTTGAAAATAGTGAATGAAATTAACCTGAAACGAGTTTTCGAAGATGAAAGCGGTTCAAAAAGTATATCAGATTCCGCACACACCAATTCGTTGCGATGAGCCAAAAAAGTGTCGAAAGAAAAGTGAATATCAATCAGGCTCACCGTGTTGTGCCTATCACTCATAATAAGTAAACCCGAAAACCGTATAATGGACGACGATCTTTATTGCAAGTAGATTAGGAAAATGAGCAGTCGGCGAAGTACAAAAACAGCACGCGACCAACCGGCTAGCAGGTGACAGGGTAATTTTTGTTGTAACCGTGGAAAATAGAACCAAATGTAGGGAGCAGTCATGAAGTCAAAAGATATCATTATTGCCGACAATGAAGAAAAGTGGCAACGTAGTTGGAAGACGTGGCAACTCAAGAGTTTCTCCACGGGCTCGAGAGGCGTGTGTATAGGACAACAGAGCGTTCTGTATTATTTGCAGTGGCGGGACTTGGCCGGTTGGGGCAGAAGGCATAAAACATCTCGATGTATTCGATCACCGATGGTTGCGTTCATTCGCTCGTATCGAGTGACACGGCGAGCAGGCAAATAAGAGATTAGTAGGCGGCAATTCGGTAGTGATCGGCAAACGAACTCCCGTGTTTATGATTCACATTTCCACGGACTCGGGTGTACTCCAGCAAAAGAAATGGGGTCGGCCCGGATTTTGCTCTTTCCTGGCGCGAGTTGTACTGGAGCCGGCTCATACTACAAAGTGGAATCGAGCCGATTCAGGCGTGGCTGAACGTGCAGCCGGCCATCCAAAAATTTGCTAGCGTACATTTTTCCAAACTCTGTGATTCGAGTACTAGCTAAAAAGACGTGTGAAACAAATTTACTGCCTTAATATCTTGCTTATTTGCCTCGGCATCGTGACTGAAACCCCCATGCATAACACACCTCAATGGGCATTCATTCAATTTGTCAACAGATAGAACTTTTGTAGTCTCTGTGCAAGCCGTGCAGACCTTAGACACTGCTACATACCGACTCACTCAAAAAGACTGGCTTGAAGGACCGGAGGATATGTTTTGCACAGGATGCAAACAATTAAGGACACCTTCAACTTATTCGTCCGGGTCCACTGTGTACTTCCTCAAAGCACTGTTAGGAGAAATCTGATGTGACGAGGTTGCCAAATGAAATTATACACTAACAGCAGAATCGTTTCTTACGTGACACTACCGCCGCCCGACCCCTATCCCTATCATTGACCCGCTGAAACCATCTTTTGATGAAGTGGTCTACGTTCCCTTCCAACTCCGGGAGATAGAAGTGTTCACCATAGGCGACACTGACAGAAATGAGGGTACTGTGAGTGGTACTAACCAACAATGGCTTCACACGACGGAGTAGCCATCAAACGAGCTCTGTCTTCACTATTGCTCCATCACTCCTCACCGCTGACTTAGTTTCTGAAAACGAAAACGCAGACTTTGCGCATGCATTCAGCCACTGTTCTCCCACCATAGACTTTCATCAGCAAACGAGTCTGAAAATATGCTTTTATATGAATAACGTCATTTAGACGTCTATCTTAAGTAGGCCAGTGAACGCGGTCCCTCTTGGAACCTCCCCAATACTTTCAGTTTTTACAAGAGCAATGTATTCCGATTGGTACTCGTTAGATTTTTCTCGGATGGGGCAACTGTGAGTGAGACTGGAGAGACGCAAGATAAGTAAGACCACATACTGGCCCACGTATCTTCTATACGTATCATGTGTTTTTCGATCTTCGTGAGCGTCCGCTTCCAATGACTCATCCGATTATCGAAGCGATGCATTCTTCGTTTGACATAGTTATCGAGGCCCTCACTGAAGGACTCATTGAATGTTTATGATGTGGGCGGAAGGAGAATAGATGGCTTGTCTCTAGAGAAGGACAACATCTCAAATGACATCGTAACGACTGTTAACCTAACTGGCCAACATCCATGCGCAGCGTGGTGCTGAGTTAACATGAAGCGAGACAACAACGTGGCTTACTTGTAAACTAACATCAGCTGTTCCATGGGTAGTGCAAAAACAACCTGCTGCCATGCATCCTGAGAGGAGATGCACCTACTGAAACGTCGCTCTGGGAGAACGACACAATGCGTTTGTATGTGACAGTGAGTAGAGGTAAATAGGACCCCCATTAGTTTGTTTTCTATTGCGCTGGCAACGTAGGGGGTGGCATTCGTGGGGATAAATTCCAGCTCACTTCATGGTTTCCGTTCATACTGTGTTGTCTCTTGACATTTTTCTGTGACAGTATCGAAACTCCACAAGAGAACTCACCGGTGTTCTCCAAAATACGGTTATCATACAGCTAAAGTTTACCCATAGGTGGCGGTGTGTAGGAAAATTGGCTGCTATATTGTTGGTCAAGCAGTCGGTCAAGCGTCCCCCAAAAGCTGCGCATGGTTAATAAATTAGTCTTTCTAAAACTTAAAGATAATTACATCTGTAATTTCAGCGCCGAAGCACTCATTCGTTCTAGTATGAGTTTCAAACACTAGCAACGCGCCACGAATTAGCACTGATTTCGGATTTGGAATAATTTACTGCGGTGTGCAAGAGGGGAATGATGACGAGCCCGTCACCAGCAGAACTGACGACACACTTATGTATGATAGAGGACAACGACATCGACTTAATGATGATTGATATACCCAAGTACCGGTAAATGCACGTACAAGTAAAGTGGACAACTAATTTGACAAGTAAAAACCGCGCATGATCGACAAAGAAATAACACATGATATGGTTAGGTACTACGCAAATGAGAAGAAACGGATTTTGGAAGTTTTAATGCATATGGTATGAGAGGTACTAACGTATAACTGTGGAGTCTACGTTCACTATAAACAAACCACCTTCATTTGCGTTGAAACGCTTGAAATTGGTAAACGTACCATATTCGTGGAGAAAGCCTCTGAGCAGTTGTGGAGCGGATGCCTCAGTCCGCTATGAGCCGCTTGACAGACACGAACCTACGTGCTTCTCCGGGAAGCACCAAGTGTGAACTAACCGTTTCATGTCACCAATGAAGCGAGACGCACCTGGTCAGGTGGGAAACTGTTTACATCTATCATAACCGGAGCGACTGCTGTGGCTTTTTGTTTGCTGACGTAGCTGTAAGCTTGAGAATTGCAAATAACACATTATGTGTTCATATGGCGGTTTAAAAGAAGACCATTCAGCGTCACGAGTGCACTGTTTATTTCCCTCAGTTCGGGCTCAAACTGCTGCAGGTAAATGTTACCGGGATCAAGGCGTCTACGGCCGCAATGCAGGCCGAAGACAAAAGAGGCGCTTATGAACGGGTGTGAAATGCGACTGAGTGTGGGCCATTACTCCGTACCGGGATAGTCAAACAACGGTATCTTGTCTACATTGTATTTCAGTATGGCATGGTCAGAGCTGATAGAGAGCTGACGGTGGTGAACGCTCCGCAGACAAGTCAGCACACTCTGTGTGTACATAACGCCCACTGGTGAGCACTACTTTGTGTACACTCCGAGAAGTTCTGAGCAATGTGTGCGGATCAAGCTGTAACTCAAGCATGAAGGGTTTTAATAAGCCCAGTGGAGATCGCGAAGGTCGGTACTTCTATTCGAGAAATCTAAGATAAAACTGCGTCGTAGAACTGCGCATCTTTCAGCTGTTGTTTACACGCATTGTGCTTGCAGGCTATGTTTCATTCCACCACTTCTAAGAGTGTCGCTCCATGAACAAGTAGTGCGCATCATAGAGTAGAAGTAGATTAGAATGCAACAGTCATGTAACAAACAGAAATGTGCGGCAATCGGTTCGACCATATATGGACACCACTTCCTGTGATCCCCTTTCGACGCTTCTCCACCTCCGAAGCAAGTGATCAGCCCTATTAACCTTACCCATTTTCGGTAAACAGACAGCAGTGAACGGCGTTCTTCTATTCACTGCTGAGCATACTCCATACTGCGTACTAACATCAGGACACCCAGAAATATACCATGAAAGCCTACCGGCATGTGAAGCTAAGGAACACCGGGCATATGCATTTATGAAAAATTGATGCATCGAAGCAAAAAGGGCAGATAACATACATCAAAATTTAGTCACTAACATTTACAAGTGGAGTACAGAAATCGTAAGAGATATACAGCATCGGAGAATGCAGCGCACATATCGTGAAAAAAAACATTTCTACACAATGCCTCAATTGGTCGCATGCAAAATGGGGCTGTGTGCTCCCTGCGATGCTTGGGGCATATGGGTAAAGCCGGTTTCTCTCATTCAAAAGGAAAATATTTCGAACAGCCAAATTTTCTGAGCTGCTGACAAACAAATCCGCCAGAATATGCATGAGAATCAACAGCGCACATAATTTTTCACCCATATAAGCGTGAATATTCACTCGACATAGGATAATAAATAATTCCATCGACGAATCATAACTATATATATAAATGTATACTTCAATTGTATAACAGTAGTTATATACATATATCACCACCCCTATGTACCTATGTGGTGTAGCGGACCTAAGCACTATAAAAAGCTTGAATACGAAAGCGAAGCTGAAACGTGGTGAAAATAAAAGGAACTGAGTCACAGTACTTCGTTAAGGTGTGTCGGTATCGAATTGATACGACCCACAGTGTTGCTCCACAGATATCTCTGGGTCGAAGCGGAGACAATTTGGACGACAAACGAATGCAAGGATTTTCTCAAAACGATTACTGATTCCGCTAGTCTAACTTTCCGAGGGTCAGTTCACAGACGGCACGGAACGCAGAGACAGCACACGGTTTGCGGCCTTGGGGGTAGATTCTGAATTGTAACATGTAAACTGGCCGGTTCTACTCTGAATGCCAATAAAACTTGCAAAGCCATTCTAGGCACTGTGAAGGCACCGTAAAACAGCGTTCCTCTTTCGAGGTAAACGTTTCACCGTAGTCATGTGAGGAGAAAAAATACAGACAAGCATGAACAGAAGACACAGCAAGCCATGGACACTTCTTATACAAACGGAAACCAAAACGGCGACAACAGCACAGCAGCACGTTCTGTTGCGTGATTCAAATTCACTCCGTATGCAATTGCTGGTTTCGACTGCGCGTTACAGTACTACTGATTATGGATCGATTCGGTCCACTTGGCTTGAACGTCAATTGTGCATGTGGATTTGTGGAAGGTGATTAGTGCAAAGAACAATGCAACTTATGGAAGTTACGGTAATATTACCTGACCATGTATTTTTATATTTTCATAAGCGTATATGTATAATTTTCGGTAGACGTTCCTGCGCATTCCAACACCCGCATGTTCATATACATAGGCTGTTGAGCGCTCAACTCCGCGCATCCCTCAACTTACCTCCGAAGCAGAGGTGCTCTAAGTAACGCGTGTCATTGAGATGAGCGCAAACAGTGTTTGGTAGAAAAAAGTAGAATGTCATATTTTATGTTCCCTGATAGCACAAATATGTAATGATAACACAAAAAGCCAATGTGCCCTTCAATGACCAATCCGAGGGTACTTCAGAGATGAATTACGTTTTTGACATACAACCGTAAACTACCCTAAATATGTGGCGCTAATACACTCCTATTGGTCCATTTCGTCCACTGTAAAACAACTGTAAAATATCACTAAAACGACAAAATTCATTTAAAAGCGCCGTAAAGTAGCCCGAAAACAGCGTAAACCAGCGCAGTCTGCTTCGAACAATTGTTTTGAACGCCTTAACAGAGCAAATTACGTATGAAAACGGTCGCGCAGCACCGTGAACTAACGCCAAGTGCGAAGTCACATGCCGGCTACACAGCGGGATATGAAATAGCTCGAAATGAGAACAGAAGTCAGGGGGAACACGGTGGAAGATGTGGTGACAAAGACTGATTACGACAGGGGGAACGACGAGTATGTTGCAGGTCCCCTGGCACTTCACCTCTCTATAAAGAAAAGGAATGTAATTATCGATAAAACCACGTGCGAAAGGCAATAACCACTGGTGATTCCACCAACGTGGAAACAAAAAAGAGACGCGAAGTAGGCATTTAAGAACAATCGCATGAGGTTGAATATTCAGCTTCAACACCCTTCAATGTTGTGCAAGATAACACTTATTCGTCGAGCGATGGAGTTCGCAGTGGACGTTATGTTCAGAAGCATTTTACACGCACACATAAAAGCCATAACGGAAGACTCCGTCGTCTATAAGTAATTATTGTAACTAATTCGTGCTATTTCTACGGACAACAACGCGATATATGATGACACGATTATTTACTTGTCTTCTTCTTTTCTTACTCATCTTACTCCTCCTGTGACTCATGCGTTGTGAAACCATATTTTCATCCAGGTGCCAATTGTTCTCTCTTGGTCCTTGAGTACAGGGGCTTCGACAATAGCACTTCTGCGTTCAGTTGGGACTTTCAAAATGTTTACACCCACCATAGATAGCGTGTCGCAATGTGGAAACCTTGGATACTATTTTCCACCAGCACAAGTCGTGAAACGCTAATTCAGTGCCTGTGGCTTCCCTCGTGCACCGACGAACAAGATGCCGAGAGGAGGAGGCACTCAAATCATGCAAAAAACCCATCCAGAACAGTAACTGTAGTTCAAAATAAACTTGTCACCCCCCTCCTGTATGACTGCTTTCTTAAGCCAGACTCCAGGTCCTTGGATCGCGCAACAGTTCGGACTGGGGACACGTGGGTGTGTATGTCACGCCTACCTTGTCCAGCGTACTCTTATGAACGCCAACTCTTTCACAACATGATTTAAAGTCAACATGTTGGTCTGTTGCGTCGATAGCGTGCTCAAAATTTCCTCGAAACAGGGAGAGTTGTGGTATCCACAGACGATTTGGAGGCGGACAGCGGAGAGGTAAACGTTGGGACTGGCGGTGACAAACACGGTGAAGGAGCGGACGATTATATGGGGGAACATTGAGGTGAAATTTTAATAGAACATACCACGGGGGACATTGTCCTGGGAGGGAAACATGAGGAACGGTTGGTGTAAGTGAGAAAATGACACCTGGGTGAAACATTGATGTGAAAGGTTTGGAAGATGTTATCAGAAAGGACGTTGGAGGCAACGGTCTGGAATTACAAACGGTTAAGACGGGCTGAGTGGGTGAGCTGGGATCAACTATATCAGTGCGCACAACAAACGTTGCATACTGCGCTTGTCTTATATTGCTACTGCACAACGGGGCTTCGGATTCGTCTGATGATGACAGTGACAACAGTCTTTTGGGGGCGTTGCTAGATATTATTTTTTAAGCATAAACGCGGGAATCACTTGATGCACTGAATGAGCATTCCCATCTCCACAGTAACATATGAATAGTCCTGATCTGACGTATTCTCTGCCCTCTTAGTGTAACGCATAACTTTCAGGTATTCGTCTGAAAGCAGTGTTTTGAAATTGCTCAACACCACTTGTTTGAAAGACAACACGCACAGGAAATCGCGAAGAGCCAGGAGGCGGGGCTAGGTGAAGTCTGACGCTCTCACTGAACGAGGCTAGACACGCTCGGCGAAGTTACAGTACCACCCTTTATCCATGGTGAACTTAAGACAGCACACGTTTCATCACCTTGGTCGTCGAAAAATACGACGAAGTACATCTGAAACAAAAGCGTTCCATCCGTTAACAAATGGGGTTTACCGTGATAAAATAAGTAAGTGGTGAACAATCATGCACAGAAGTGTAAAGTAGGCGCACAAACGAAGCGTGCATCTGGCGGAAAGAGCGAACACTCAGTTACTATTCGCGGTGTGTGTCGAGGAAATTTCTTCGTTAGGTCCAGTCACTGTAAACATAAACGGAGGCTGTGACGGCAGACTGTGAGTAAACAAATGTATTGCAAGTTTACGAAAGGGGTATATTGAACTGTACAATCCGGAGTCTCAGCGTGAAGTATATTTGCAACAGTTGCAGACAAAACAGTGTTCTTCGAAAAATTTAAGAAGTGGCGAACTGTTAGGATGTTTACTGGCATACCGATGACCGAATGCAAAGTAGCACCACCACTCACACTGGGTCTGGGCGTGCGTTCAGACCAACGGCTGAGAATTTGACTAAAATGTTCAGTCTGACCGTGACTCAAAGATTTCAGTTTGTACAAGAATAATTCGAACGGGAATGTTGAAAACTGGTCGACAGCACCGTGATTTAAAGCATTGTCAGCGAATGGACATTATACATCATCTCACCTAGACCGTATAATCGTACAAAATTTAACAAAAACACCGATCAACTGCCTAGAGAAGTCCTGATGAGCAAGGCGGAAAGAAGGGCGACACAAAATGTAAATAACTACGGAGACATCCAAAAAAATTACGTACTCCGCATCGTCCAGAAAATCTCTCAAAACATCAGGTCCTGTGTAAAGCATGAACTGTGTATATTGGGTTGTCTACCACTGCTTGGGGTAAAGTAGCCCACGACATTTGCCGGGAAAACCACAAGTCCAGCTTGTTTGACAGTGAAGCAATCTGGCATTGATTTGATCAATTGCATAGGAACTAATGCGAGCGTTCGGTGATATGGATCCCCAGATCCAGCTGCTGATCAAATGACGGACCACACCCAACCACACGGAATGCATGCGGTCTATTGGGAAGCAACACATATCATATCACTGGGGAGGAAGGAGAGAGGAGAGGTGATCGCTGAACGTAAGGCGCGAAAAGGAGCACGGGTTTCGTGGAGGCGCCATTTAGGTTAAACGTTAAATTGCGGCTGAAGTACAGTCCTTTTTGGTTACCACAGCCATGATGAGCACCGTGATCACGTATTCGACTAACAAACGTAAGAGCAGGTTTATCGTAGATGATAGTCTTCAGGTTAACGCTCAGGTTGTTCCCCGCAAAATACATATTGGCTGATAACACATCACGCAGTTCACTAACAACGTCAACGAGATAACAGTTAATGTCCTCCGGTTTATCCTTTCCACCGTAGATGCCGGAAACGAGAAGCTGTGACAAAAATGGTCCGCATAGACGACGTAAGATAGGTGACAGAGTGTACTTTCCCGACTTTGTCAGTGGCAAGCCATCAATATTCAAGTGTATTAAAATGGCGACGACGTCCCGCAACTGACGACATGCCAACGCCTCTGTAATGTCATCAACCAAGCCGAAAGTACACGTTCACCCGGATGCACATCACGTACCGACAAAGTTCGCGGGGTTTCCATCAGCGTTCTTGCATCCGATGACAGCTCAGACAGTCGTTCTCTCAGAAGTTGCAACAACCGGCTGACTAGTTCTTCAGAAGTATCGTGTGAAACAACCCAATCTCGAAGCCAGTCGATAAGATTGCTCGACAATACAGACTCAGCATCCTCAGAATCAGGGGTTTGCTGCAGCAACTCAGATTGATTTTCCGCCTGTTTGAGAACATCTAAAGTTTTCCGTTATATGAAAGACATTTACAAACACCTTCTGACAAACTGGGTGCACGGCACTCAGCAAATACCAACCCAGCGCTTGAGACGCTAACATGGATTTTTTCCAAAGCACGGCGGAGGCGACGATAAAAGGTGAAACGACTGACCAGTAATTCTAAACCCCACTGACAGCAATATGCACTGGTTATTATGAACTCACATTTTGTTCAGACCGCTGATGGTCAGATTTCTTTGAACGAGGCAACCAAATGGTAGCGTGCACAGAAACCTAACAGTAAAAACCAGATCAGCTTCGAATACGACAAAGGTGAACGCGTTGCGCTTTGCAGTTTAGCTAAAAAAATCATTTACGCGTACAACCAGTGGTTTCTTATATGTCAAAATTTTCCTTCGGGATATTCACCTGACTACAGTTATGGAGACAAGATATTGTCACATGCAGGACAGCCGACTATAGTTTGAATGCCCGTAACATTCGCGGACAAACTTTCGAGCAACGTGGACGCACCAGAGGACAGGGTTCTTCTGAAGTAGGGGTTGAACTGTAGTCTCAAAAAAAGAATCACTACAAACCAGGACGAGCCGAAGGCCTAGTATGTCATGTGTACGACTTACACAAATGTTAGCTGAAAGGGCGCCGGCAACGCAGTAGAAGGCCTCGTAACACAGTTCGAATTCAATTCGTGCACACTCGCGGGTTTCGGATATGCGCTACACAACTCCTCTCTTCGTACAACACAGTACCCGGTGCTCCAAACCCTCTACAAACCGGATGGTTCTCATGTTGCCAGGGCAGACAGAACGCATGCGGGACCACTGTAGGTTTTCGTGAAACTTCTTTGTTTCACTTTAATTCCGGAACATTTTTCTGACACCTCTACACTTCGTTACGTCACTTCTCTTTTTATCTCGGTATTTTTTTTCATTCTGGCACATTATGCTTCATACTGACACTTCTGATTTTGAACCTGGCGGGGTAGGCAAGTTATCACATGCAGGCCAGACGACTCTTCTTTGAATGCCCGTAAAATTTGCAGACCAACTTTTGGGCAACGTGGACGCACCAAAATACAATGTAGCGACCCTTTTATTTTACTGCCAACTGTGTTGAAGCTAAGGTTAACATCTGTACTCTGTTCCTCCACAACGTTTGTACGCGCTCAAGCGTACATTTGAAAGAGTATGGTTACCGGCAAGTCGCCCGCGAACACGAAAGTAAGACTCTGCTCCACCATCGCTCGTCGTTTTGCTGTACTAATGTTTCGCCTTGTTATCCGCTCGTTCTTACGTCGATTTTGCGTGTCGACAATACACCTCTTGCCTACTGAGTGCAATATTCGTAACCGGTCGACTGTAGCCCATTTGAGCTCCACAAAATGATGAGCCCGTTTAGAAAATATATCAGAGCGTATACCGGAGTTAGATCTGAATCCTCGTCCTCCGTATCGTTGATCACGCTAGCTGTTCCCGCTTTTGGGGATCTCGATCCAGGGCTGTGGTTGGCTGTGTTGAAAATAGAGTTCGGCAATCGACGTATAACAAATGACTCGGGCAGGTTCTCACAGATCCTACCGCACCTTTCCCTAGACATGCTGAACCTTTTTAGTGATATCTTACTAGGGTCGGCAACCGATCGTTATGAGTCCCCCAAGCAAACGATTTTTAAGGAAACAGCCATCTGGTAAAATGCGCTTGGAACAACTGTTTCAACAGCCACAGTTGGGGGACAAGAAGTCATCGGTTCTTCTTAAGGAAATGCGACATGTAGCAGGCAAATCACAGCTGCTTGAGTCGCTTTCGCAAGAGTCGTGGATACAAAGTTTGCTTGAGTATACACGGGAGCTACTGTCCGTGCTACCCTTACGTCCGTTAAATGACCTAGCGGTTTCTGCCGACGTAATACTTGAGCGTTTCCGAGGCACAGGGCAGCTGGCAGTAGTTGGGTGGATAGTTAGCTCGAACAGTCTGGCGGATCATTTGTTGGCCACGAAGGACGCCGGAATAGCAAACCTGTGCAAAGCATTGGAACGCTGTGAATGCGACCCTGTAGAAACAAACGCCGAGATAGCTCAGTTGCTGTATGAATTGGCTGATCTTTGCGCCAGCATTCAACGTAATAGGTCGCCGTCTAGAATTCCTCCAACGCGCCCGATCACCGCCCGGATTAAAAACGGGCAGTGTTTGTTAGTATCATGAGACGTATAGTGAAAACGCTAAACGATGCCGATCGCCATGTAGCCGTTGTGCTAACAAACGTTTAAACTAGCAGGTCGACGTGTTCTCGAGACGACAGACATAGGCCAGTCAAACAGCAATCGTCTTTACTTTCTGAGGGATTCATCTTCCAAAATGCATTTTTACTGGACACAGGAGCGGAGGTTGGTGTCATCCTGCAAATCAGTAACGGATGTGCGATCGGAATCCAGTACTACTCTTCGGGCTGCAAATGGTACGCCCACTAGAACCCTCGGCAGCCGGCTGTTGTATTTAAACTTTGGTCTTAGACACAATTTTTCTCCGGGTTTTTCTTGTAGCTGATATACCTTTCCCTATTGCTGGCATAGACTTCCCCTGACATTTTGATTCGCTGGTCGACGCACGTCGCTCTCGTCTCACTGATGCCTCGACAAAACTAAATATTCGGGACAAGCCGTCTCACGCGGCTGTGACCAGCCCTATGCTAGCCACTCCCGTAGCTTGCGAGACTTAGGGGAATCTTTTATCCGAATTTCCTCAACTGATCCGTCCAGCTAACGAACTGCTTAGGTCACAGTATGCCAACGAGCGGGATCGGTCCTCTCCCCGACAAAGTACGAACAATAATGGAGCACTCCGAGCCCACATCGTTCAAACAATTTCACGGTTTTGATGGTTCGGTAATTTTTCACCGCCTTTTCGTTGCTAAACTTGCCCGTCTACTGCAACCGCTCACCGACCCATTCAGAGGAAAGGCACGCTCATTCTTATTCCCAACGGCCGCAAGAATGGCCTTCATTAATTTAAAAGGGGCTATCGCCAATATAGCATCGCTGTCGCATCAGCCGCCGTCTGCACCCTTATCGCTAACCGCGGGTGCGTCAGACGTGGCTGTAGGGGCGGTCGTGCGAAAACTTGGTGCTCCCCGGTGTCCACTGGCCTCTTTCTCTAAACGGTTACAATCACCTGCGTCACGGTATAGTGCCTTCGGAAGCGATCTGTTAGCGGTATATCTCGGCAATCGCCATTTTCGACATGTGCAAAGACTTTATCGTCTACACAGACCATATAGCGCTAACGTACGCTTTACGCTCAACAACCGACAGGTATTCCCCCAGAGAGACCAGACGTCTGGATTATATCGGTCAGCTCAAGACAGATATTCTTCATATTCCAGGTATTGTAAACCCAGTCGCCGATGCTCTCTCGCGTATTAATGCTGAAACGAGCATGGCAGCAAACTCAGTCGATCTGGTGGCGATCGCAGCCGTAGGGGACAACGATTAGGAAATAGAACAACTTCGCCGGTTCAGTTCCCTTAAGTTCCAGAGCGTTCCCATGAATTTCTTCGGAGTGATGATTATTTGTTGCACTTCATAAGGCAACTATCGTCCGGTTTTTCCATTGGCATTCCGCCGCCGAATTTTTCATACGTTTCACGTCTCACTCTTGTATACGCTCAACAGTCAAAATGGTCACACACTGACAAATCACAATCCGTGCAATTGGATACACGACCGCACGTGAGAAAGACTACACCAAGAGGTAGGTCCGGACGACGACTGATATTTAATTCCTGACACGGCGTGGAATGACGAACGTTCAGCGCCGACAGGTCAACAGTCACGCGGAGCTTGAGAAAGTTTCGCTCAAATATCCACGTAAAACGAAGAAAACGGAGGCGGTGCATGGTAACTTCCATTTTTTATTGACCAGGACAACCAGATTCCAAAAGCGATGATAGTGATAATGATTTCAAACAAGTCCTCAGGTGAAGCCAACGAAACGGGGAGCCGGTTTCTTTTCATACCCGGGAAAAATAATCTGAACGGTCGAATTTTCTGATTGGTTGTTGGATAAGCCCGTTGGCAGATTAATTGGTACTGGAGTTTGCGTACATGAAAACGACAAATAATTATATTTTTTCGATATAGAATTGTAGGATTACACAAAAAACAACGTAGGTGCATTGGTTTGTATAGTGACATTTGCATACGTTTATCTGTACGCACATACATACGTATTTATGATTATATCGACTGAAGTCCACGCAATTATGGGTTGACATGTATATTTATTACCTGATCATTTTGAATTCTGTACTCATAAGCGTGTATGTTACATTTATTTACAGAAGCTTTTGTGCATTTTAATGCGCATCTGTCCATATATATGGGCTGCTAAGCGAGCAAACTTCTGTGTATCCTCGAGTGTACCTTCGAAGGTACATCGTTCCTCGTGAATTGGAACATTGCGTCGTCGTTATTGTGCGGAATTAGATTTTCGTTCAACACTACTGAGCTCCGTATGAAAACAGAAAATGGGCGGCATATGATAAGATCGATTAATGGGGCTGCGCGCATTTTTTTCCTCCCGCCGTTTCCTGGGTGTTCCCAAATTGTCTAGTTAGAACACTCAGGGATCACTCGGGGAACGCTCAGGAAACACTCAGAGAACGGTCGTGCTACTAGGGTCGTAGCACGTGTCACTGACATAAGTGCGAACGCTAGTTTGGGAGATAAATTAAGATGTCTCGCTTTGTAGACAATTTTCGGCAAGATTATTTTTACCATTTTAAATAAACTCGACATAACTCCCATTTCACTGAGTTTTCAGAAATTTTTGTATGATAGGAAATTTTCTTTCATTTCTGAAACCTCGAGTTTTCACTGATCAGTGAAATGGGAATTATGTGGAGGTTAATTAAAATGGTTCAAATAATCTTGCCGAAAGAGTCGGTTAACCGACTTTTAACGGAACGACATGTACAAAAATATACAAAAGAGTTACAAAACATAACCCCTGCTAGCACAATTAGGTATAGATCACGCAAAAACCCAGTATGCTCTACATTGACCACTGCGAGCGAGCGTTAAAGATGAATTACGTTTTTGACACATAGAACCCTAAATTACCCTAAATGCGTAGCGCAACCTTAATCCCACTGGTCCATTTTGTCCGCTGTAGCACAGCCATAAAATATCCCTAAATCGACGCAAATTACCCCCTCCCCGAATCGCCGTAAAATACTCCTAACACGACGTAAATTATCCCGCATCGCCGTAAATTATCCCTGAAACGACGAAAAATGGGTGTAGTTTGCTGTAATCCACAGGTCTCAACGCCGTTGCACAACGCATTACATATGGAAACGGTCCTACAACACAATAAACCAACACCAAATGCAACGTCGTATGTTGCCCGAACAGCGGGATATGGAATACGCTCAAAATGAGAGCAGAAATCTGAGAGAACAAAACGAAAGTTTAATGACAAATGAGGATTACAAAAAGGGTGAGGGATGGGTAACTTGCAGGCCCTCCGGCATTTCACCCCTCTATAAAGAGAAGAGGAATAGATGTTGATAAAGCCACATAAGAAAGGCGATAATCACTGACGATTGCCACCCACGTGGACACGAGAAGAGAACTCCGGGAATACGGTTAAAAATGTTCACATTAGGTTCACAATTTAGCTTAAACACACCTTAAGTTGATGCGTGATATATATATGATGCGCCAAATGCAGGTGGGTTTCAGCTATATACATATGTTTAGAATAACATGTAACACTATTATTTTTTGATCTATGGAGTCCACAGTCATCGTTAAGCTCAAAAGCATTTGTTACGCACACGTGAGCGCCATCTTGTATATAAATATATATGGTACATATATGTAAATATGGTATATATACACATATATATATCAACATGGTACCCGGCAACGTTTGCTTTACCTGCTTCTTCTCTCCTCTTGCTCTTCCTACTCCACCTCAGTCTCGAGAGTTGTAAAACTAAATCTTCATCCACGTGCTCATTTGCGGGGGAAATCACAGGTCCAGCTTGCTCGACAATGCAGCATTTTAGCATTGATTCGGTTACTCGCATGAGAACTAATGCGAGCGTTCTGTGACACAGATCCCAAGGTCTTGTTGCTGATCAAACGACGCACCACACCCAAGCATACAGAATGCATGTAGTCTATTGGGAAACGACGTATCATGTCAATTGGTAGGGAACAGAAAGGAGATGCGACCGTGAGGCGCGGAAAGTAGCATCGGTTCTTGTGGAAGCGTCAAGTAAAGTAAACGTTACCTTGCGGTTGAAGTACAGTCCTCTCTGGTTACTTTTATCACAGCCACAATAAGCACCATGACTACGTATGCGTTTAACAAACGAACGAGCCGGTGTATCACAGATAATGGCCTTAAGGTTTACGTTCACGTTGATCCCCGCAAGCGGTATACTTGCCGATAGCACACCACGCAGTTCATTAACAACGTTAAGAAGATAAGAGATGACGTCCTCCAGTTTACCCTTTCCACCGTAGATGCCAACAATGAAGGGCTGCGACAAAAACGGCTCGCACAGACGGCATAATATAGGCCATAAAGTGTACTTTCCTGACTTGGTCAATGACAAACCGTCAATATTCAAGTGTATTGCAATGGCGACGACATCCCGCAACTGGTGGCATGCCAACGCTTGTATAATGCCAATAACCAAACCGGAATGTGCATATTCACTAGGATGCACGTCATGTATCAACGAAGTTCGCGGGGTTTCCATCAGTGTTCTTGACTCCGACGGCAGTTCATGTTGTCTTTCTCTCAGAATTTGCAACAGCAGATTGACTTACACTCTGGGAGTATTACCTGAAACAACCCAATCTTGAAGCCGGTCGACAAGACTGTTCGACAACACCGACTGGGCATCCTCATCATCACGGGTTTCCTGCGACAATTCACAGTGTTCTGCCTGCTCGGGAACATCTAACATTGTAGGTTACATAAAGGAAGTAATTACAAACACCTTGTAACAAACTGAGTGCACTGCGCTCGACAAGCTCCGGCCCAGCGTTGGAAATGCTGGCGCGGAAACTTTCCACGACACGGCGGACGTGACGGTAAACAGTGGAACGACCAACCAGTAATTCCATACCCCACTGGAAGCAATATACATTCGTTAATATGAACTCACATTTTGTTCATGTTGCTGATTGTTAGACATCTTCAAACAGAGCAACGTAATGGTAGCGACAGTGCGAACCTGCCAAGATAAACCAAATGAACTTCGAATATGACGCAATTGAACGCGTTGTGCGTTGAGGCGTAGCTAAACAAAAAACGAGTATGCGTACAATGAGTGATTCCGTATAGTTGAAAGTTTTCCTCCTCCGTTCTCATATGAATACATTTATGGAGACCAGTAATGGTAACGACATTAATCACACAACATTCTATTCAGGTTCATTCTCGAGAATGAATGATCAACGATCGTTGGTCCCTCATTGGTCACAAGAACGCAACCGTATTTTATCCCAAGATTGACGTAATTCATCCCTAAACCCAACACCAATCAAATGCCGAGCGTATTTCATTCCGAAAGTGCCGCAAATTATCCCTATATTATCTCTAATGGGTGCTAACAGGGAACTATATACTGTCTACATGTAGACACTACACAAGGTTTTAGCAAGTTTATTTGTACCATTTTTACTCAAATTTGGTGTAACTCTCGTTCCGTTGAATCTGCAGGCATTTGTGTATGATAGGAAACCGACTACAGCATATGGGAGTAGTTAAATATATAAGTCTCTGGGCGTACGAATTCAGGAAGGAACACTACACTTTGGTGAGCCCGTTTCATAAGCTTCTTTTTCATACCGATTTTTATTATTTATTGCATTCTTTGTATACGCTAGATTCAATTGTTTCTCCCGTATTCGAGTAATTATATTCGTTCATACATAACACTAACTTTCGTGTCATGTTCCCACTAGTTTCTAGGCGTGTTTTTTCAGAATCCTGTGAGTATATTTAAATGATGCACTCAGATACCTCAGACCGTAAGCCTAAGCTCACCGAGATAGATGCGAAGGAGAACGCCTCAAGCTTTCGTGTCTCCGATTATGTCCCGGACGACCCAGAGTACTGGCTGGCGCAGCTTGAGCTGCAAGTCCAGTTAGCGCGCACCACTAGCCAAGTACACGCACTTGGCTACAGCGTTGCCAATGTCGGTCGCACCCAATGTCAGAGATTTAGTGATTAGACCACCCGAGAGCAACCCTTACGACGCACTGAAGAATGCATTCTTAGAACGCGATGTCGTATCAAGAGTAAAACAACTAAGCAGGTCCTTAGAGAGCTACAGCTAAGAGATATCATTCTATCTCAATCGCTTCGACAGTTAAAACAGGTGGGACAAAATCACAGGATTGACGAAAAGCTCATACGTTACCTCTGGATGCAGATTTTACCCGACTTTGTACAGGCAATTATTTGTCCATTCATGTCAACGAGTTATTTGGATGATTTGGCGAAATCGGCCTACTCAGTCATCCAACACCTCCCCAGTTAAATGCATCAGGTCGAGGCATACACAGGAAATGTACCCGCCGAATTGATAGCAAAAGTGGAAGAACTTCGTCCAGAAATCCAAGCTCTTGAAGCTTCTCGCTGTCGCCCCGCTTCCAGAGGACGTAGCCATTCTGGGTCGCTTTCAAGAACGGGATACTGCTGATACCATCACATGTTTGGGACCAAGGCACGGAAATGCTTTAAGCCGTGCACCTTCTCAGCCATCTCGGGGAACGCAAGTGCCAGCAAGTAATGGCGACAACATTTGCTGGCAGACCTAACCCTGGTCGCCTATTTTTATACACGATGGAGTTCTAGGTTGCGTTTTCTAGTGGACACCGGCGCTCAGCTCAGTGTCGTACCACCTAGAAGAGAGGGTACGCCTCGATCACCGCCCTTCCAGCTCTGTGCCGCCAATGGAACCTCAATACGCACTTTTGGCACACGCTCCTTGACGTT
>QNGE01001558.1:81926-159586 GCA_008508345.1 Paragonimus westermani
AAGGAAGCTGTCTCGCTGATGACGCCTTACTCTCACTTGCAGCTCGGTTGTGTTGTTTGCAAGGTGTAGGCACCTTGATGCTGAATGTTTGAATAGGGACGTAGTCATTTTCAGTAGTTAGGTCCCTTCCCGTCCCCGTCTTTTTCCTTCTCTCTTTCTATATAGGGTTTGCTGTTTCTTCATGGTTGTGTGGCAGTTAAGCATTAGTGTGAACCACTGATGTATTGCTGTCTATGATGATGATGATGATTCATACGGAGGCCTGCAACTTTCATTGTCACATTCCGTTTCTTTTGTAGGCAGCCTCGGTTTCCCTATGAATTTTGCAATTGGGAGACTTTTCGCTGTAAGTGTTTGTTTACTTGAATGAAATTTCGAGTCATTTCATATTAAATATTCTCCTGTTGTCGGACCACCATATTTTCCCTTGCATCGTCCGATTTATCAGTCCGGTAGAGTTTATCCTGTTCTGTGCTTTATAGTTTGTGTAAAATAAATAGGCGATCCGTGGAAAAGTCATTCTAACATGTGTGTCAAACAAACGCTTAATTGGTACTCAACGGCTCAGGCGGACAAACGTCACAGGCTGTGCGGTGTTTACAAGACGCATCTGTATAAGGGACTAGAACAAACAAGTGGTTTCCTTTATTTCCACCAGAAGACGTACATATTCCGCTTGTCTCAGAAAAGCGCAGTTCACTAGCAAGTGGTACCGAAATATTTTCAGTACATTGTCATCATTGTCTGTTATTCCCTGTTTCCTGTTGTCCGCATCGTTTAGGAGCCCCTTGAGACAATCAGGTTTCTATATGAAATACTGAGTGTACGTGACGGTGGTGCGACATAGTTTCTGATGGATATTCGATCAGTTCATTTTCTGTCCGGATCAATTATTTCCCAGAGGCCCAACTTATCCTGCTTTAACGGAATAATTCGCTTATGAGGTTTGCTAAACAGCGCCGTTATTAAGCATATTTCATGCCAAAGGGTCCTAGACTGCCGACCGTGACTGTTACGTCCTGTTTTCATTGCTCTTTGCGCCCTTCGGTTCCATACGTAGGCACCATGCGAGATGTTTTCCGGATCCGCAATCATTGGGCACGCTCGGTACCATTGGGGGGTTTGCCATAGAACAAGTATGCAACAATAACTCACTGTCAGAGTTTGCGCATCCATCTTAAATGTTAAACAAGAAAGTAGAATGTTGTTTGATGTGTTGATCAGTTCAATTCAGCTCAATTTTGTTAACACTGAAATAGACACAACGATATCCGTTACTGGACTACCCTGTCCCAGTTGCCAAGTCCAAAGGACGCTTGCGCATAACCTTCACCACAAGTGGCTTGCGCTTCAAAACTCCTGGTTCCAGTGTGAACCCGGAAGAATATTAATAGGAGCCATGCTAATGGAGACCTGTGTGATTCATTTGATCACTGCTGGCTAACCAGGTATTAGGCCGGTATAAAAGTGAAATCCTTTTCTCTCGGAAGCAAAAGATCAGCCATTTCAGATACATATTGAAGGCATAAAACCAAGAATTGCTTCAATATAGAAGGAATTATTTGTACACTTTGGATAAGATTAGTGTGATAATTCGAAACGTGTGTTCAACAGACTGTTACCAGGAGAGTATGAGTTGCCAGAACGATAAGCTTTATTCAACTCGTAAGCAGGCCATATAGCTGCAATACAAAATAAGGAACGTGGTGAGTGATGAATACCACAGATGATGGCAAAGATATAAGTGCATAAAATTCA
This sequence comes from Paragonimus westermani, assembly GCA_008508345.1. Taxonomy (NCBI): domain Eukaryota; kingdom Metazoa; phylum Platyhelminthes; class Trematoda; order Plagiorchiida; family Troglotrematidae; genus Paragonimus; species Paragonimus westermani. The sequence continues at coordinate 83,685 of QNGE01001558.1, forward strand.
CCCCTTCTGGGAGTAATTTGGTGAGACTTTCGTGAGTCATGGCGCACAGACTATGAGCAATGTAATATAGGGATTATATCTTTCAACTCTTCAGAACGTAGGGTCTCACTCTCTGTTGCTGACTTAGAAGAGTTTGGTAGACTTCGTCATCATTGGAATCAGTATCACGATTTTCCGCAAACATGGATACCGGCGGAGCCATTGGGGTTGAATCGAGCGATTCACTGTCCTCCGCTTCTCCTCCGTCGGTCATCACAGTATCCTCAGCATCTGGTGCTAAGTTTCACAGGGATACTGTGTCCTCACGGTCGTCCACGTGGCGGACGCGAGCATATGTCGGATTACACTCTACCAACTGAACTTCCTCTACGTACGGACCATATTTTGACGTCCGGTTTTGTTTTTGGAGAAGGACTTCGTTGGAATTCACTAACCAATAAACTGGGTTAGGTGAGATTCGTGGAATCTTGACGGTTGTGGTAGAACATTCGCTCGTGTGGAGTACAATTGGTCGCAGTGCACATTAAAGAACGTATAGAATGAGGTGCATCTGGCAGCACAGTTTCCCACGGTTCAACACTACGGCTTTTTAATTTGAGCCCCAACAGTAGTTTCCCGTATGGTACCGTCCAGACGTTTAGCTCGCCCGTTAGACTGGGTTATAGGTTGTAGCATGGTTGGTTGTCATACTCTTGTCTTGGAGGAATGGACGTAATTCTTTCAAAATAAAAAGCAGGACCACGATCAGAATGAATGAGTGAAGACATACCAAAAATGGAAAATAAATTTGTACGGCAATTAGTCACTGTGGAGAAGAAAGTGGCAGTACACGGATAGGCAAAAGGAAAGCGGGAAAGTTAATCGATAATTGCCAGAAAGAATTTGTTCTTTGAGGATAAAGGAATGGATCCTTTAAAATCAATGCTCTATCTCTCGAATGGTCGGGTTGCTTTTATCAGGGAGGTCTGTGGCGCATTGAAAAAGCGGGGCTTGGTTTCAGTTCAAACTTTGCATTTGGTGATGATTCGCTTGACGTCCTCGAGGCTAGACGGTAGATTGTGTACACTTACTAGGTGGAACATACAGGTAAATCCAGGGTGACATAATGGTTCATGAAGTGTTTTTAGGTCAACAGTATGAGAAATGGAGCAGTTAAAATTGCGCGACAGAATAAAAGTCACGCGATTGCCAGAGTCAGGACAATAAAGAATGTCACTAGAAGTTGGAAAGTTCAAGTCACCAACGCTGTATTTTCTTGTTCTTGATTTTCGGTGTCTGTTTTTGATCGAACATGAGGGATACGGAACGCTCATCTGTTTTGAGTGTAAAATGAAGACCCGGTAGAAAATGCTGCAATTTTGTAAAAACTTTCCATAATAGCGTAAGCTTCTTTCTCGAAAGAACGTTTACATTCAGAGGGTGTTAAAGTTCTGTCGAAAAATGCAGCTGGTGGTCCATTCTGGTTTAACGTTCCGGCGATGGTGATATTTAATGCGTCAGTTTCAATTTTCCGGGGAACTCTAGGTTCAGTAGTAACACTCAGTGAATCTTGAATTTCCATCTTAAGATTGATAAATAAGGTCAAAGCCTCTTCGGGAAGAGGAAGAATCTTCCTCCTGACGAGCACACTGATTTTGTCTGAAATTTGTGAGATCGACTGACAGTAATAAGCGAACATACCAATAACTCTCTCTTGCGCTTTGAGATTTAAAGGGGCTGGTAGCACTTTTAATGGTCGGAGACGTTTCGGATCTGGTTTGAGAGTCCGTAGTCCAACAATTTGATGTTGCACACTCGCCTAGCATTCTTGTTCATTAAGAGTGATTCGGTAATCCCGGACGGTGTTGAAGAATTGTGCGAGATTGCGATCATAGTCTTCGTTTAAATTGCCGCATAAAGTCGTATTATCCAATTAGGTGAAGGTCCCATGCAATTTCTCTCGTTGGATGATATCGTCGATAACACGCTGGAACGCTGCTCACACTGTAGGTGACGCCGAAGGTAATACGAGTGAAGTGATAAAGACAGTCAACTGCTTCGGAAGCAGCGTTGATCTTTTCTTCCGTCTTGATAGGTATCTGATGATACGCACTCTGGAGGTCAATAGTACTGAATATCTTATAACGAGAAATTTTCTCAGCAAGATCGTCATTCCGGGCTAAGGGGTAGGCGTCCAGCTAAGTGAACCGATTGATTGTCTCGCTGTAGTGCACTACTATTCGACGCTTCTGCCCATCGTTAGACTTCATCAACGTTTGGGCTGTCCAAGGTGGGATAGAAAATCTAATAATCCCGGCTTTCAACAGTTTTTCAGTTTCAGACCTTATAGAATTCGTCGAATGAACAATGGCGCTTGGATTTGGTGACCACTGGCTGGCAGTCAGGTGACGGGTGCTTAAATAGAAACGACGGAGTAACAGAAATAGCAAATATGTTGCAAAGTAACAACGGTAGCTCAGAGCCGGGGAAAAGTATTTCGACGCATTTGTCTTTTGAGAAAGTCATGTCCTAGTAATACACCAGTACACATGTTGTTGAGACGTGATAATTTGATAGGATTATGACGGTTGTTTGAGACGAATAGAAACGAAACAGTGATGGAGTGTGAAACTGGACAAACTGATAGATTCCATAGTGATCCTTTGACAGGAAGGATGGATTTCCCAGTTATGTGCTCAAACAACAGAATGACATGCAGCTTACCGAACTGCATGTGTCAACAAGAGGCTGGCTGGAGAGTCTATTTGAATGCGAAGGCTGCAGTCAAATTTGAGTGNGAAGGCTGCAATCAAATGTGAGTGATGGTCAACTTGAGAATATCGTTTACTTAAATCTTAACGACAGCATCTGACAAACGCGCTGGAGCCGCTGCAGCTGTGATAGACGGTAACACAGATTCAGATATTGCAGCAGAATGTGTAGTCTTAGAAGACTGACACATCCGTTCGTAATGCCTCTTCTTTTCACAGCGTTTGCAGACAGCATCACGAGTTGGACGCTGCCTTCGCGGATGCCGACGTAATCCACAGAAATGGCACAAACAAGTTCTGTTTTGGAAAGTTGATTGGGGCTGCTGTACATTCGATGTCTTATGTCTTTAAATTGATTGTTTGAGGGTACCCAGTAGCTTATGGCGACACGATGCAGCAGGGTTGTTGATTGTAAGAGAGTGGTTTCTTCTGGGCTAGTTCCAATTCGAGCAGTCGCTGACGAATAAAATAAGATTTTAAACCGCGAATGAATGAATTACGAATAACTTCTTCACGATACACTTCAGCAGAGGTTGCTTGGAAATTACAGTCCGAGGCCAACGTTTTGAGTTTCTGAAGGTATCCTTGTCAGACTTTAGCAGTGGACAGGACATGTCGAGTAAAAATGGTATTTTTGGTTGAATGTAAAGATTCTGGAATAAACACATGGCTGTTTTGTAGGAGCCGCATTCCGCAATGTTTTGTGGAGATGAACTGATGTAATTAACGAGAGTTGCCAATGCGTCTATTTCAAGCGTTTTTGCAGCGAAAAGGAAGTTCCCGAATGTCGTTCACCAGTGAAGCCACTAATCACATGTGGTAGGCGAGTGAGAGTCGGCGTCGAAACGATCGGGACGTAAGACACGATGAGCCATTTTACAAGTTGACTAGATTGTTATGGTTCGAGACATGCGTTTAACAGACTGCTACTTAGAGAATGTGAGTTTCCAGAACGATAGGCTTTATTCAACTTGTAAACAGGCCATATAGCTGCAATGCAAAATAGAGAACGTGATGAGTGGTGAATAATGTAGATGATGAAAAACTTACAATTGTATAACAATCAGGCGGAAAAACAACCTCAACCTTGGGCTAGGAGCCAAACAACCTTCAGCACACAATACACTAGCCAGTCTGTAGAGAGAGAAAGGTTGGAGGTCACCGTGACTCAGGTTTCTGAAGATGGGAGCGGATGATTTACTAAACTAAGCGAATCGTTGACTGATACGGACGAAGGAATAAGAAATTGATTCGACTTACTTGTCCTCTTTTCGTTGTGGATGTGCTATAAGTACGTTGATGACCTACCAATCCGGAACGGCTGACGCATTTGTGGTCTCGTTCGTCGCAGCCCCATATGGTCTGGTCAGTACGACATGCCACACCTGTAGTATTTTTGTATACGGTACACTTGAATTCACAAAGGTTTATTTGGGTCTCCGGACGCCCGTCCTGTTCGCATTCCTCTTGTCGGTCTGGCTCAAGGCCGTCCTCTCATGTTCTAAAATAGGGGCTACAGCACGGAAGACTTACGTGGATAACATCTTGGTATCGCGGTGTCTGTTAACCAGGATGTCGGTTTGCCGTTCATAGCTATTATTAAATCAGCTGCCTCCGAATCCACTCATCGGTCTTCCTACGAACGTGTCTCAGCCAGTGATGTTGATAGAGCATCAGCGCAGGTTTATTTAATTTGGTCAGCGTTAAGAACCATACAGGCAAAAACCTACGTAACTATTTACAATGCTTCTATCGGTGCGCATTGCGGGTGTAAGCATAATACTCCCTTCCGGAGAGGATTGAAAACGTTTTGTGTTGATTTCCAAATCACATTTGAATATCACGACCTCAAGGGCCATTCGCTGCAGTTCCTATTAATTGTGTGCAAAATGGCACACAATTCTCTACAGACAACAGCATGCGGATATTCGAACGAAAACCGACGTGCATCACCGAAACGTCGAGTATCTAACAGGTTACCACCCATGTTGTATTCAGTTTGCACACCGTTCTCAGAGCTCTGAAAGCCAACTGTTAGCATTGCGAACAAATATGAACTGACTGGGTTTGGGGCTAAGACGCCATCATGCTTCACACGAGTGACGCTTCCGAATTCATCAGAGATCGATCCAAAAGACTTCATCTTCATGCACGCATGCAACATTTTAACTAAGTGTTCGGAATTGCCTGGACGTCCAAATTTACCAAGCACCGTGCACAGTGTTTCATGGTTCACAGCATCAAACGTTTTGGTGAAATCCACACCGATAGCCTCCTGAGGTTGGTTGTGTTCACGACATTGTTTGAGGATGTGTGGAGAAGCGAACATCGCATGTCGTATTTCGATTCGCCGGGAGTCCACTTTACTGTTCGGGAGCATTGGTCTGTAAGAGATCGGAGATTTCTCTGTAGAATCTCTCCGGTCCAGGTCAGCGGACCGATGCCCTGTTAGCTGTTAATATTTTGTTTGCTCCCCTTGCCTTCAAACAAATGTACGTTGAGATCCCCCTAGATCTGTGAGAGGACTGTGTCCTGTCCCCAGATGAAGTGAACCGACTGAAGCAAAACACGTTTCAAAACCGGTCTGCTATGCTTCAACTGTCCCTCTGGCAACCCATCTTCATTTGCAGCCTTTTCTGTTAACACTTGTTCACTATTCCTCCGCACCTCTGGTAAATCTGAGGCAATTGCGAGTGACGCATTGATAAACTGTTGTGGCAAGCTGCTCACGGTCAGTCAGTGGTTGGTTTGTTGGTTGGTTGGTCGGTCGGTCGGTCGGTTTGATGGACTACTTTAGTGTTTGTCAGACTTTCATGACGTCTTCCCGTTGTGTGCACGAAACACCAGGGTACCTGTCGATCGTTGTTTCAGTAGGTTGGGCGTATGAGCCAAAGCTGATCTCAGCAATTCCTAGTACTTCTTGCGTTTTTATTGGTCAGCGTAGCCCAGCATCGGCTCACCTTAGTCTTTCCACTTATCCTTGATTCTGTGAAACCGTTCGAGAAATTGACTACGAGTGCTCCAGAATGTGACCGTTTCGTCTCAGTTGCTTGGGTTTGTTATGGGGACAATTGACGCTTCATTCTTCTGCCACATTAGGCTCGAGGTAAGTGTATCGTTGTCGAATCAGTCTCAGGGTTTTTCCGGTGATAAACACCACGTCTGGATGGTTGTTGCCGCCGTGTGCTCCTTAAGAGGAGTTCTCCAAACGTTTAGTACCCCGCTCTTCTCTGTTATCCCGATGGTTTGCGGTAAACAGGCCTGCGGTTATGAGTAACCGACTTGTTTACACCTTGCTACATTCGACCCCACGTATCACTTATGCTAATTGTTTCGGGTTGCCACGCGATCACTTAATGAGGCGAGTGGCGGTGACCATTTTGTCGGTGTGTCAGGAAAGTGACATTGCTTGCATCCGGTTGGGATTGGGCGTTTGTAATGGCTAGCTCTTGATTAACACACCAGCATAATAGATGCGCTTCTTATCAGCAGCATCAGTGACGTGGGACCCTGGGACTCATGACCAACCTGCTTAATCACGTCTAACTTGCAACCAACTGAGATGCAGGCGCATTGATGCCATGTGGTTCACCTATCATCAAAGACTCGGTGCGGTTGGCAACTGTAAAACAGACATTGTGCCCCTGAGCAACTCCAGTAAAAGGTTTACTCGGCGTCCACTTTCAAGGATATATCTTGGTTTGCAACTGTTGTCTCACTAGAGGCTGCAAAATCGATACCGTGGCGGCCAAGTTCCATCGTGATCAGTATGATAAAGCGTTCGAGCTGTCCGATGCTACGTCTATCCAGCTGCATATGCACATTTTATTTCTCGACAGGCAACGTCTTCCTTCCACAGGCATGTCTCAGATTGACTTGACGGACCCTAACTTTGGTTGATGGTCCGACAGTTTTACCTGTGACCTTGTAGAATGCAGAGTTTTTCTTGTGGAGCCCCACCCAGAATTACGCACACACATGCCCTAGTTCATGCCGTTACGCATTGGAATAGCATGCCTTCCAGCAGCCCAATACGAAGAACATGAGAAGTAATTGAAGGTGTACAGAATAAGATTTAGACAAGGCGGGTGATAAGCAAGCTGTTGTACAAACCAGTGCTGTTAGAGGTACTGCCCTTTACATCTAGTCACTGTAGTTGTTTGCTTCTCTCTCACTATTCATTATGATATTGTCCTGGCATGATTGTTCGGTCATGTTTTTAAACTATCCTGCGTTGAGTTTGTGCATGCTCCAAATACGTTTGTATTTAATATCACCTGCTTTCAGATACTATAGTGTCCTGCAAACTACCCATTTGCCTCATCGATAGATGGAAGTCGTTCAATGGTTTTCTAGTGTAAGGGCACACAACTGAATCGAGTATGTAGCAAGTTATCGTCAGGTCTTAACCTTTATGCTATCTAGGTGCACTTGTGTTGTTCGAAAGTTCAATACATTTTGCTTTCTCCATTCCTCCCAAGGTACGTAATGGATCTTTTACAACGCTACCCAAATGTGTACTCAGCTCGCGAACGTTTGATTTGCCACTCACCTCGGACTCGCCATTGGAATCACCATCCGCCACCAAGTTCGAAGTTCCCTTGATCACCGAACGAAAGTTGGACAAGTCTCCATTTTGTTCTCTTAGCCGAAGTGCAAGACAGGCGTGGCTAGAAACGTTGAAACCGCTCCAGACTTCATTGACTTCGTCGGAAATCGAATCTTTTTCACTCTCGCCTATCGGTATGGTGGATTTGCACCCGGATATATTTGCTGTGTTCCCGCGACTGGACTTGGTGCACAAAAATCTCTACTGGCAAGCCCATTATCGGATGGTTGTAAGTTGATTTCCCCTTATCGAGGGCCATCACAGTCACCGACAAATATACATCAGTAGTTGATATCGGCGTCTAACTGACATACATCCATGAAAAATATCCTTATTTTAGAGATGCCAACAACAGAAAACCTAACGAGATTATTTTCACTTAGTGTGCCCTTATCACTGAGTGTTGTGGAACGAGATGCCTAATCGGTGGATAGTTTATACGTGGGTGGACAGACATTGCCTAATGTGACAGTTCAGGAAAAGAGAGCTGACTTCCAACTAACGTACGCTAAGTTTTTTTTGGCTGGTCAAGAACCATAGTTCACGGATATCTGTACGTACAACATCCATGTCATAATCACTTTGCAGATAGTGGGGCAAACGTATCAGGCACTCAGTTAGTAAAAAAAGCAATTGTTTGCCACCATTATTCAAATGAGACACGATTTCAGAAGTACCCCTTGAAGACTGGTGGGATCCAACTGAAACAGCTTATTTTGTGAATTCGTCATACATGAGCTTCCGTTGATACTCGCGCCAGTGTACCACTGTTCAATGACCGCTTATCTTGTTTTATGATCGAATTTTGTATGTACTTATTACCCCACCCATTCAGGTGACCCTATATTGACCGTATTACAATGTGATTGTTTAATAGACTACACTGATTTTGATACTAGATTGAACAGCGATATGAACAAGATGCTTTCGTGCGCGCCCATTACTCACTGAGGCCTCCCTTGGCCAACAAGCACTCCAACTCACCAGTTTGAACCAGAGTTGGTTAGTTGGTTTTCATGTCAATCGTGAATCCCGCAACATGTTTGCAATCTCATCTGATGGATCAAGTGACTCCTCTGGTTACTATATTTTTCTATTAAATCCGCCGATGTTAGGTCTGTGAGCGGCACTCTTCTGCTCATCTCCTATATCGAAAGCACGCAGACCGTGGTGAACTGGTAAAATGATTGGGTTGGCTTGTATTCGATATCCTCCACATTTATACACTGCTACTTCTGAATCAACGCCAGGTCGCCCGTACCTTGTTTATTACAAACAGTCTGTTTGAGACTACTGACGGTTTCATTCGCTTAGGTAGACCACTTCACCAATTTATACTGTTGTTGAGGTGTTATCAACCGGAGCAACAAAACTACGTGTTGCTGCCATCAATGTTTTTCATCTGTGGTTTTGAACGGGTGTCTGGTTGTTGTTGATGGGCAGTGTGTGCTTTCTGAGTACTGTCCATTTTACATTGTGGTTCGGAGTCGTTGCCTGTTCTTGGTGAAAGTGTGAGAGAACTGGCTGTGCTTACATATGGCTGTCTGTTAGTTAACCAGCATTAAGATGATCATCAGAGTAGTGCGGCTGTTCATGGGTACGTATTTTCGAGTTATTCGATTACATCAACTTGTCAGCCATGCACAGTGCGTTGGTTGCATTACCTATACTGTACTACACCAATTATGGTTTTAAAAAAATCACCGGCGGTTGGACAAACTCATGAAACGGTTAACCAGCTACATAATCGCCACTCTTGGGGGCTAACCGCTTTGTTGAGTTAGTCAATCGGTGTCGTCTACCAAGATTAGAAACCGCGTGATCGATCCAATCGCTGATTAAAAACGCTATCCGATATGGTGGTACGGTGTAATTGCAGAACGCGTGTTCTCTGGAGCATTCCTAGTCATTGTCACGGTGGTTCAAGCCACAGCACTGTCTGATCCAGCCCATGACTATTTATATGTGAATGTATGATCAGTAAGCATAAAAAGCCCATAGTTCATTGGAAGTTAAAACGTGACCGGCAGGCTCGTTTTGGGGGCGTTTTTATACTCTAAACTATGGTCTTTATTAAATCCTGTTCTTCAGTAACAGTATTACAAAAAACTCATTTTTGCCACCTTGGTCTCAGCCTACTGTTGATTGGTGCACTAACTTTTACTAAGCCAATTTCTGCGGTTCAGGTCGAAGTCATAATTCATTATTAAATATCTAAACTTAACACTTGTATTTTGCCTCTTATTTGTGTACCAGTACACGTTCCCTTTGTTGTTTTGGTTGGGTTTGGCTTATTACAGTTTTGTGTTGGTATTCGCATTTTATGGAGATATTCACTGTTCGGTTTCAGTTGAACACATGGTCATAACAGTTATCTAATTTATGGTCTCATCCTGGTAACTTGTTCCGCCTGTGTAAAGGAACCTGCTCATTCGGACCACTTTCGCCGATTGTCCGATTCAAGTGTTCACGACAGTGCTGAATGAACGTTCTTTTCTGTTTTTTCTTCGAGTAACCGTGATCCAACTTGGCCTAAAGTCAATCACCAAATCGCTGCCCATGTTCATGGGAATTTTTGGTCATTACATGTATTCCAAGAATTCTAGGGATTTTAAGTTACAACGAAAGTGAGACACTGGCACAGTCTAACGAATGGTACCCATTAATTTTCAAATTCTAAAATTCAACTCAGTAACCTTTTCAGCTGTCCCACTTGCTGACAGTTGTGATAGTTTAAGCAGTATCGGGCCTATCATATGTGATCTTGTAAGTTGCGTAGTATGAGCATATGAGCCAGAACACTGTTGTCACAGTACGATTTGGAACTTCCGAAGCAGCCGCTGGTGAAGAATCTTCTCTTATTTATACCAAGAAAATGCGCAATTTATTAAGGTTGCCTGGGGGCTCGACAAAAGCGTCCAGATCCCCTAATTTCACGTTTACATACAGAGACAAACACAGGAGTCGGGTTTAGATGAAGTTACACACTTGTTTTCGTTTCATCTCCCTTCTGCAGCTATTTACCATAAAAGCACCCCTGCATAAAAGTATAGGTTAAAGCAACATTGTTAATTGCCATTCCCTTAGGATGCATTCTACAAATTCTAGAACTGTTATGCGATTCCCCTTACATTACAAACATAGGAACTGATTCTCTTCTCATCACTTGGAATCGGTTATTAGGCTGGAACAGTTAGTCAGCTTCCAAGTAAACAGTCCCTGCCGCAACGTGTTGCAATCGACCCTATGACTAAGTGCGCCTACTGGTTGGTTGTTTTTTAGGTCACTTGTGCACTAGTTCGTTTTAGACTGCGGTTGACCGCTGTTCCAATTTGAGACCTAGTGTCGGACAACTGTTATTGTTAATGTTGCATTGTCTTAAGTGGAATTAGACCTCTACTCATTCATCACTGGATGACATTGCTTTGTTTGGTTGATGAGTTGAATACAACCCCAGTCGTATGTAAAGTGGCCATCACCCTTTTCTTACATGAGCTACTCGTTGCATGCGAACGTTGCTGCTTATGACCACCATTCTAGTTATCCCTGAACACTTTTCAAACATTCTAAAATAACTAACCAGTGATAGTCAAAAGCTAACGTGAAAAACATGAAAGTTTCATTAAAGGAAATGTGTATGCGTGGTCGTTTCGCAGATATTTGTAAGCTGCGCTCATTCGTCTACTGAATGCTGGTCAACGAAGGCATTGCCTTTGTATGAAGGTACTACCGTCATTGTAAATAGTAGTCCGTTTGACATTTTTAATTTCATCAGTTCCATCTGATAAACAGCATCCACTCATCAGATACGCTGAGGTTAATCGGCTACCTTAATCCATTTCCTACTATGTTCATACGGCGACAGAAATGAGTTACGGTAGTCTTAAGAACAAACATCGGTCTTATTGCACCCAGAGCCGTGTGTTGTTTTCGCACTTAACATATTTGGTTAGTGACGGATTATGCGGTAGTTGGACATTTTGCGTCGAATTGTTGGAACATATGCAGTTCAGCAATTATCCTTCGCTCACCGTTTGCTCTGAATACTGTGTCGAAAAATTATACAAGACGCCAGTGCAACTGTAGGCGGTCCGATGGAGCTATAAGATTTGTGTATACTAGAACAGCTTGCACACCTCACGCAGTTATTTACCTATTGAGATATTGGGCGATGTGACGATGATTTCCGTGCCTATCAACCGATCTCTCGATCACTGTGTTTGTGTCGGGTGTTTAAAACCAAACATTCTTATTGACTCCGTTGTTTCGTGTGCTTATTGCGATTTTGCTCTCTTAATTAAGCATCACATTTCTCTCTGGTGACTAGTTTGGACGTAGTTCGTTGATAGACTGTGCTGCTACGCAAACGTGACAACTTTCCGGGTGATTTTATTCCTAATTCTCATCGTCATTTTGTACTACTCATAATAATGTGTGTCATTTCTAGTTGTAGAGTTAGCCCAATTAATGCTTTTTGTATGGACCAAAAAGCCTACTTGCGTGCTGTAATATGACCTCCCCCTTAAACTTAGGACTGGCGGTGCATCACAACGCGTGCAGAGTTGCCCTATCGAAGCAATCGAAAGCCTTGGCCTCAGAAAGGTACTGGCCGAGCGCGACATGGCAATCGGCGTACTCATATTTGGGTCGGTGGAGGTCAGTGCAAAGGTCCACGGGGTCCGGAATCCTATTTCTACCTTCTCCCACGTGATGTTCGTCTGGCTGGGCTACTCAGTATGCTCACGATCAAACATGCTCAGGTGGGTGTTTGTCCACATTGGAACTTCCGAGTAGTTGTCAATCCCACCCACGTGTGAAATCATGGTTTTTTTTTGACAAGCTTCGTTGTTTTACTGCGTAACTGAAGTGTCTTGAGAAGACAAACTTATCACATACTCATCTGTTTCGTGGCATTTCGCCATCCCACGCATCTTTCGTTCAGTCGGTACGTAGTCGTTTACATCCTGCAGTAAGGTTGCTATCGAAAGCCAGGTTAGAATGCTATCTAGTTCACTATTTTATTCCTTTACTGTTAGCTACGTAGGCTTAAAGACATGGATGCACTGTACCATATAGTTATGGAACGGTCGGCTAACCACTAAGCTCTCAGCATCAACGCCGTATGCAAACTGGCTGTCGTGTGTCATTTGTGCTGCGAGCCTACAAATCTACAACGCCATCTCGATTGCAGTTTGTAGAGACGCCAATCAAAACTAACTTGCTGCAAACCTCGGTTATATTATTACTGTTACTATCATCGTTATTACAAACAAATCTGACGACAATCATGGAATATAAGGTAAAAAACGATCGATCGAAAAATAGGAAAACGTAGAATTAAATGTGTGACAACCAAAAAGAGCAACTTCCTTCTTTCCGGTTGTACCCTTGATTTTTACATTTGTTGTTGCTTGTTTAGATGCTTTTTCACACAGTATGAAAGTCTGACAAATCAGTGTGAATATAGGTAGCTGAAGGTCTCGACAGCAAATAAAACATCTCCGATATCAACTTCTGCTCACGGCCACACCATGCAATGTTTTTTGTGTAGTAATCTTAACCGTATGCTTAGGGTTAGCCCCAAAGGCAGCGCAACCACTACCCAATTACTCGATGTCCAGACCTGAAGCGGTAGACACCATTGCATACTTCTTTCGTTTTAACGTATCCACGTGTTTGAGAGCCCAAGTATCCACGACAGCTATAGCTGAATCGTCTTCCTCATGACCATCATCACAGATAGCAGTACATCAGTGGTTCACACTGATACTTAACTGCTACACAACCATGAAGAAGAAAAAAGAAAACCCTGCATGGGAAGAGAAGAAAAAAGAAGCGGACACGAAGGGACCTAACTACTAAAAATAACCGCGTTCATATTCATACATTCAACACCAGGGTGCCTACACCTTGCAGACAAACCGCCGAGCTGTAAGCCGAAGTAAGGCGTCATTCCTTTACGGCTTTCATTGCTCCGCGTCATTAAATGCACTCATTTCACAACCATCTCGGCCAAACAATGATAACATTCACGCCCCTGAGTTCGGTTAGCCACCATCTCATCTGAAGTCTCAAGCCACTGACTGTGTGGGTCGGGAGGGCCCCAGCTTGAAAGGCGGACCCGATCTACAGTGACCAACCCCTGGTGAACGACTTGACTTCTCTACGCCAGGCCATCATCTGTTCACCTCGCACCTCACGCCAGTCGACCCCAACGTCGACGAAAAGTGCTCGGTGTGGCAGATGACTAGCTGGCATCCGTAATACATGACTCAACCATCTAAGTCTGTGCAAATGTAAGGACTGAACAAAAGAACTTGTTTGACAATCAGTACCAAACACTCGCTTCCTAGCCTCCTCCTTTCTTACTGGCTGACGCCACCCGATGCGAGCGACCCAATGCAGACATCGGTGGTCAGATACCTGAAGACGGTTCATGCCTTCTACCCTGAGCAGCCAAGTTTCGCTGTAGTAAAGTAATACAGCCTTCACTGTTGTCCGATACACGCCACCCTTAAGCATCAGAGAGATACCTCTCTGTCGCCAGAGATGCCTCAGATTAGCGAACACCGCTAAGGCCACTCGAGGTGGTTGAAACGTAGAGTATTACAACTTGCTCGTAACGTTGTGTTATTCCCACTCTGTTTATCAATAACATGTTAAACACGACGCCCAAACTATTCAACTTCATCCGTACTACATTTGGTGCGGATATCTTACAACTGATTAACACCGCTCTAACCTTAGAGATACACACTTCTATTTCATTTCCTGTACTCTCGCCACCGCCGCGGCCGCTAGTGCGGCTTCCCAGGTATACAAACCGGTCGGCAACCTCCATAACTTCATCACCTAACAACAATTCTACGTCATCACAGTAATCTTGCAGAACCACTTTGCACTTTGTGACTGCAAAGCGCATTCCGAAGTACTCAGCTGAACGCGGAATAGCGTCTAGCATTGTTTGAGCGGCTTGAAAGTTGTCAAACAGCGAAACCTTCTAGTCGGCATAATCTAGATCAGTAAGTCTTCCACCAGGTACTAGATCTACACCGGCATCTTATGAGTGCTGGAGACAGTCCTCCATTATTTGGTCTATGACGAAATTGAACAAAATCGGTGAGAATGGACAGCCTTGACGTACGCCGCTGATGGTGCGGAAACTGTCAGACAGTTCGCCGTAAACCCTAACCTGAGTTGAAGCGTGTGAATAAAGTGCCGACAGTATGTTCACATACTTGGTCGATACACTTCTGCGTTTAAGCAACTTTTAAAGTGTGGACCGATCCATCGAATCGAACGCACTTTTATGGTTGAGAAATACTACGAGTGTTGGCCGGCGGGACACATGACGTCGCTCTAGAATTTAAAGAAGAGTAAAAATGTGATCCCCGCCCAGGGCGAATAGGCTGAATCGGTTGTCGCGATCCGCATGTTTTGTAAATAACATTAATGTGGTTCTTTTGTTTTCTGTGTTCATCCCATGTTTCCCTATTTTGGGAACTGATTAAAAAGAGGCATACGTTCCATTTATATATATCTACTTTGTACAGGATGATTTACATATAGTGGACGACATGGCTTTATCCGATTCACTCGAGCAACAGGCAAAAAATATTCTCCATGACACCCTGCAACCGTTAGCTGATGATTTGGATCAAATAGACCCGTTATCAGCCGCGAATCGAACTCGAGTCTATCGATCCACAAAGGCCATGAATGAAGCAGCCATATATTTGCGTCAGTTGGTTGACGCTAGACGCTGGGGCCCTTCGGTTTTATTTGTGACAGAGTAAGTATAGTGGTGCTTCCAGTTGTTCTTACGTACAGTGTGGTGCGATGGTTGAGTCCAAGCGGCTATCTCCACTATACGAGGACATCCTGGCTTGAGCACTCTTATTAGCTAACCATGCCCAGCTGTAGCTGAATTTATCGGATACATACTAGGACTTCATCCCCAAACCGTATGAAACGAGTTAGTAATCATGCGCACGCGAAGTCTGTGCATTCGTGATATCCCGACCACACCGAAACAAGGGAACCAGAAGTGGGTTAGATATACACTTTCGTTTATGCTGACACAACGGAGCCGGAACTGATCGATTTTTCGCTTGTATGAACTTCTTATGACGACCTAACACAGGATGACGTCATGGGATGGCGATCCATTTAGCCGTCGCTATGTCGCGACGTTGATTGACCTTTGCCGCTGTCCAGACGCTCTGTAGACGACACGAAGATACTGACTAGGGTTCACTTTGTAGCCTGTGTCTGCCAGGTATTCCACGATGGCACTAGTTATCGATTTCCTTACTCCGCTTCTAAACCACACTCACCAAGCTGGCTTGTCCTGCGTCCACTATGCTCCGCTGAGCAGCAACAGGAGAAAGAGTAGACAACCATATTTTGGGCGTGGACTGGCATCTTGCCTTTAGCGTTAGAAGATAGTGTGCGCGTACTAGTAAATGAGGATAACAGCGTGGCGGCCAGAAAGATTCTCAGTGGTGCGTCATGCAGTCCGCGGTTGAGAAAGTCTGCTTTTAGATCACCTTTGAATGGCAGGTTGACGAATTTAGGTTTCTTATCCACTCGATCAACCAGCAGACAACAGCCAAGGTCAGTACAACGTCGCAGCATAACGACGGCTGAAGGGATCGCCATCCCATGACGTCGTCCTGTGTTGTGTTGTCACAAGAAGCTCATACGAGGCCTTGAACTCCCTTGACCCATTGTTTGCTTACCCACGAACGCACATTCCACTCACTCAGAGTTAGCGTTGACAGACTGTCCAAACCACCCTTTTGGTAGATAGGGCTGATTTGTTTGGTTTCTCGCGGTGCAATTGTAACTGTGTATTTTTCCTCACGTTTTAATCCACATCTATTAGTTAGCCTTTAGAAATGTAATGACCTGATGGTGAATTTCTCGGAACCATATATTCGTCAACTTGTTTTGTTCTGAATGACTACATGGTTGTTTGGAGTCTATGAAGGCGATTAAAACAGACTCTGAAAATGTGAGTACGTTAGACACTCAACGCTTGCCTGCTGCCTTCAGCACGATGATGAATTCCTCGGTACAATCTGAAAACTTGACGCCATTTTGGGTACATCTGCTACACGCAACAATATTCGGAATCAATTGATAACGGCTCATTCATTGCGCCCTGGAGCTAGGCTGGTTCGTTACTGCCGAGTGAGTCAGATTCTTGGGTTATTGGTTCTTGTTCGATCTCCCTCTATCTGCAACATAAATGGTGACGAAAGCTCGGAGTTGCAGTCGCCATAGTATCAGGCTAGTCCATTGGTTTCCATTTTCTTTCTCTTCTCCAGATTTTACTTTCAGTTTCAGTCTTACGCACAAACATCGACGTTTGTTATTCAACTTACCCCGTAACCCGGACCACAAGGTCCAAATGTGTGCTCCAGCAATTTGTAAAGGCACGAATCAATCAGAATAGAGCATCACTTGGTTTGATGAGTAGACGAATCCACTATATTCTGTCGAATAGACTGGTTTATCAATAGCAGCCTGATTTATAAACTGTCATCTCTGTAATCAGGGACCCAGGTATCCGCACCTTTCAAGTTGCTCCTACTGTCTCCAATCAACGTATCCTAAGATTGCTATGATCTAGATTTTCAGGGTTTTTTTCTTCAGTCGTCGAAAATATCGCTCTGAAAAAGTCTCGGGTTAATGAGGCACAATTTAGCTCAAGTTATCAACTGGCCTAACAATAAACACCTTAATTTAAGCCTATATTAGGTTTGCTTAAACCTTATGGTACCTATAAATCAATACTAATTTAAGCCTAATCGTAGGCCTAGGTTTGTACCAATGTTGGATACATACAATGGGTGGTATGCTTTGTGTCCGGAAGCTGTTCACTAACAACGATGACTGTTTGTTGCAGTTATACGTATCTCACATATCCTGTATATCAGGTTCCGTATTTCATCACAGCATGGTAGTGCGTCAAATGGAAACCGCCCTGTCCGACACGATCGTGAACGTAAATTGATTATATCTTCATTAACTACCGGTGACGCCATTACTCTGTTAATGATTGACGTTCAGTTTGAAAATAACCGCCTCTTTGTTTGTGCTTGCTTCTTTCTTTCATTTGCTCCGAGATCATCCGTTCACAAGTTTAAAATGGTCGACTAGAACATGTGCGAAGAGGCTGTAAAGAATCGCTTATTAGACGGCACTGATAATCAAATTTTGCAGGTCGCAGCGGTGATGTGGTCCAAACGAGCAATAGGCAAAGCTCAATGGTTATACGAATCTTTTAAAGAGGTCTGTTCCACTTTTGTTGTAGTAGACTTCTGCCAATTCTACATGCTATAAGCGACTATCGACTGGTCCCTCCCCCCTCCGATTACAACAGTGACCGTTATGAACTAGTCGAAAAGACCGAGCAGAGGGGCAGTATTTTTATCACGGAATAACTGGGCGTTGTTTTTGATTTACTTGGTTGCACTGGTCGTCAAGAAAGTGTTAGTGAGGTTATGTGTGAAAACGATGGTGGTGGTGAGGAGCTCTCCGGAGAACTGCCAACACTTCTTCGTTTCATACTGCAGACTCATGAGGTGCCTCGTTTTGATGCTTATCAACGGCCATTCCGATCTCCGAAATGGTGTCGGAGCATCGGACAATATTCACATTCATGCCGCCTACGAGTTTCATAATACGACAGCTTCTGAAGCACTGATAAGACCAAATGCGAGAATAACAGGGCAGGTTTCCGGTCTGGCGGTGAGCGCGTCGATCATAGCTCCATCTTGTGTGAACCACTCATTGTTATTTTATACTAATGACACGAAAACTTGGCTTACTGCGGGAGGCTAAAAATGTATCTGGAAATTTTGTGCCATCAATCTGCAGATAAACAGATGTCTTTAAACGCAACACAATATGAAGTGACATACCTCCACCACTCTGGCAATGTCAAGCATTCTCCAGTGGGCAGACAGCCGAGTACTGGTGTCTGGGAACTAACTCGATAAAAGATCGTTGCAACCCTCATTGTTTTTTTCCCAGCATGCACCTCAGTGGTCAGAAAAGTCGTTTTGTGTACTTCAGTTGCTTATTAGACCCTTTGGAACATTTTATTCACAACCTTCCGATGATCTTCAGCTTACTAGTGCGCCTTAAACTCGATATAAATGTACAAGCTTTTTGCCCTTGTAAATTACGTTGTCCTTGTCATAAAAGTAGGATATGATACCCCAACTCTCATGTGTAAGACAGTTGCTTTAATTGCGATGGTTCCGCATGTTCAAAGCAATCATGTTTCTGAATGACTTCACGACGTGCAAGTAAAATTACCTGAGCTATCCCCCGCAAATGCATTTCAATCTCTTATCCGTTACGTTACACGAACAAGTATGGCTAAATATACATGACAGTAAATTACCTAAAACCCTAATGTGTCTTTGATCACAACGTGGATAGCAAACAGAGGCATGTCTGAACTGTTTTGATTATTCGACTAGATCGTCATGGGGTCCAACGTTTAAACGTTGAACAAGTCGAACACAGATTTCTGTCTGGCGGTGTGTAGCTTAAACAACACTTTGATCTACGCCGGATGAGTATGGTTACGTGTGACAGTAGTGTGTATACTAGTTCGTTGGCTTCTGTTTCTAATATTGAGTGATTCGATCCCTCTCTAGAGTAGTTTAAAAACATGAATTATGGGTTAGCCATTGTTTATAAGCGTTTAATGAACAACCAGTGGTTCTTCGATTACGTCGGGTAGACAGATTGTGCGCATCCTCCTGATTGCAGTTGAAAAGAAACCTCGTTTGAGCGAAGTTGGTGCGAGACTTTCAAAATGAACAAATATAGTGCCACTTATAGATGATCCTTAGCCACATGTGCACGCAACTCGCGGTCCACGAAGAGACTTATCGACAACTTGCCACCATGGTAGGGGGAGTCTGCGCAGCCATCCACAATGTTTCATTGATTTCAAGTACAACCACACCATTTCCTCTCGAACATGCCCTCCTGCTTGTGCTGATGTCCAACTAGAATTTGCATGCCACGGTTGTGAAAGCCATTCGTTGCAGTTCCTATTCATTGTGTGCAAAATGGCGCACAATTCTCTGCAGGCAACAGCATGCGGATATTCGAACGAAAACCGACGTGCATCACCGAAACGTCGAGTATCTAACAGGTTACCACCCATGTTGTATTCAGTTTGCACACCGTTCTCAGAGCTCTGAAAGCCAACTGTTAGCATTGCGAACAAATATGAACTGACTGGGTTTGGGGCTAAGACGCCATCATGCTTCACACGAGTGACGCTTCCGAATTCATCAGAGATCGATCCAAAAGACTTCATCTTCATGCACGCATGCAACATTTTAACTAAGTGTTCGGAATTGCCTGGACGTCCAAATTTACCAAGCACCGTGCACAGTGTTTCATGGTTCACAGCATCAAACGTTTTGGTGAAATCCACACCGATAGCCTCCTGAGGTTGGTTGTGTTCACGACATTGTTTGAGGATGTGTGGAGAAGCGAACATCGCATGTCGTATTTCGATTCGCCGGGAGTCCACTTTACTGTTCGGGAGCATTGGTCTGTAAGAGATCGGAGATTTCTCTGTAGAATCTCTCCGGTCCAGGTCAGCGGACCGATGCCCTGTTAGCTGTTAATATTTTGTTTGCTCCCCTTGCCTTCAAACAAATGTACGTTGAGATCCCCCTAGATCTGTGAGAGGACTGTGTCCTGTCCCCAGATGAAGTGAACCGACTGAAGCAAAACACGTTTCAAAACCGGTCTGCTATGCTTCAACTGTCCCTCTGGCAACCCATCTTCATTTGCAGCCTTTTCTGTTAACACTTGTTCACTATTCCTCCGCACCTCTGGTAAATCTGAGGCAATTGCGAGTGACGCATTGATAAACTGTTGTGGCAAGCTGCTCACGGTCAGTCAGTGGTTGGTTTGTTGGTTGGTTGGTCGGTCGGTCGGTCGGTTTGATGGACTACTTTAGTGTTTGTCAGACTTTCATGACGTCTTCCCGTTGTGTGCACGAAACACCAGGGTACCTGTCGATCGTTGTTTCAGTAGGTTGGGCGTATGAGCCAAAGCTGATCTCAGCAATTCCTAGTACTTCTTGCGTTTTTATTGGTCGGCGTAACCCTGCATCAACTCTTCTTAGTTTTTGCACCAGTCGTCCTTGGTATACGTTTCATGAATTTTGCGGTGTCGTACGTTCACATAATAAGGCATATGATGATGACCGTTTCAGAATTGCGTCTAGGTGGTGACGGTTGTGGTGTTGGTGATGATGATGGTAATGACGTTGGGTAGTTGACATAAATACACCCTAACGAATGGCGCAAATGAAAACCCCTTTCGGTAGAATAAACTAGTGGAGATTATTACTAAGCGGACTCCGGGTAAGCAATGTTTAGCCCTCAGATGGATTTCTAAATTGTCATTTAAAAAGTCGGCTTCTATATGTATGTTTATAAAAGAGATTCACTTCGTGCCGCCTGAACGCAAACTGGCCCACATCTCAATAATGGCCTCACATTACAGTTGCGATATCGGAGAAATGTTCTGCTGATCAAGTTTATCATGGTCGTAACAGGTGTAATCGACAGTATCGGTCATGAGTACTTCCGACCCCTTGCCCAGCCATAAAATCAGGATATTCAGATCCCCATTCAATTCGTTATTCAGATGCACATGAGTTGCGCTCAACAGACGATGCTGTTGAGTCAGGTTAGCACACTCATGTTTGAAGCAATCGACTGCATCATTGTGTGCCCCCCAATTGATTATTTTGTCTTCAGGCTGTTTCTGTGAATATCAGAGAAACGGAATAGAGGAGTACAAAACCTAAAGCCTACAGAAAACTGTCGTAGTGTAGGTATGGCAATATCTAAATTTCTAAATCCCCCATGTTATTGACTAGTCAAAGGTGACTTAATTTTAGTATACAGAGTTCTTCACCAATCACATCGTCCATTGCGTAACCCACTTTTTCCTATCCGAATTCATCACTACAGAAATAACGGACTGAAATTACTACTACACCAACGATCCACTTGATATGCTGACCACATTTTTTCTTCGTCGTGGTGTGCCATACGTGCGGCGCCTTATCCGAGTCAATAATTAACGTTTCTGATGGTTGGGAACAGTGGTGGTGTTGTTTGTAGCTCGGGATGATGGTTTTGGTATTGATATGTTCGCTGAGCTTGGCATTTAGGTTGCAACCTAATTGCCAACCTCGGCGAACATATCAATACCAAAACAATAATTAACGTTTTTAAGGGCAGTCCCTACACACTGCATCAGGATACTGAATCGAGTCTTCGGATAGGTGAACCATAGGAACTAATTCTGTAAGGTTGTGCACAACTTCATAGTTGTCTCTGGCAAACTCTAGTGTGAACCCCGGATGTATGATAGACGGTTTAGGTTTGTTTTCTGAGACCCTCTCATTCCATCATCCTTCAGCGTTCTTCTCATTCACACTGTCTTAACTGCTGATCTGCTGCTTACTTATTCTGCTACCTTGACATGGTGGTCACGCTTGTGCACTGCGTCGGTCCGGAGGGCAATGCTGACTAGGACTTCTTTTCTTTCGGGGGAGCAATCACGTGAAAAAAGATGCACCTGCAGGGTTGTCTTTCGCACTGTTGGCCGCGTAGGAGTGCTTGAGTGGTGAGGCACGATCTTATAAGCGTACAGAAGAACTATCTTTATAGTTACGGCACTATCGTTCGCCGAATCAGGAAAAAGTTTGTTAGAAAAGGTACCTTCAAATAAAGAGCACCCTGATCGCCCATCGGTTGACCGTGACTACCGGCGTGTTATCCATTATGGTCGAAAAACATCCACTATCATGCAAAAGCCTGATATGGCCTCGAATAAGTCCACTGTACACAGCTCAGAATCGGACATTAGTGTCCTATTTGGTTCGATCTCGGTCTAAGTAAGCTCCTCACTACCAAGTGAGTCAGATTCGTGAGTCATTGGTTCCGGGTAGGGTCTCAAAAAACCCTGTATGCTGCCGTGTCGCAGATCAGTGTTGTGATTCTGAGACTCAGGATGTGGTTTCTCAAATCAACCCACATCCACCGAATAAACGACCGGCAAGTATTAGAAGTTATCGTTGTCTCGATAGTGACATTGTTTATCCACTACTACCTTCTTCTGTTACACCCTCTTTACTCAGTTTTCTGCCTTCCATGTGACCTTGAGTAATAGCTTTTTTTCTGAGGCCAAGGTAACTGCACAAATTGGCGCCTTCAATGTCCACACACTCCGACAAGTCAGTCAACAGGCCGCTCTGCCATGTACTTCCTCAAGTCTGGAGCTTGATATGCCGTGTGCGAGTTTACGATTTTAACACCGTTATTCGCTTGAGCTCATTTTTAGATAACTGTCTGTCCAAGGGATTGTCTCTGAAGACCTCTGTTGACGTCGAAGCCGAATTTTATTGTCAACCTGGGGTGGGAGTCGCACTGAGTTCCCAAAAAGGGCAATGTTTGCTCCATTGAATCCCAGTAAACAGTCGTGCATACGTTGTCAGACTCAATTTGTCAGTTAAGCTCTGTTAACGCAAATCAGAAAAGCGTTGTGTTTTCATTATGTCGGCGTACGCCCCAACGAATGCTGTACATCACCATCTGGGACAGCGTTTCTAACCGGCGATTTGGATTATCACGACAACCTTAGCCAGGCAAGCAACACCTACCCACTTCGCTCATTGAAGCCATCCGGGTCTTCATATTTCGTGACCACATTGTTAGTCGACCACCATGCGGTTTTACCCAACTGTTGTTGGTACGTGTGATCTTCGTCTGTCTTGTTGCTGTGCTAAACAGCTTGTTCCATTTTTGCTATAGTAACTGATGAAAAGCGAACGAATTGTCCTTGTACAAAATACCTTACGCCCTAACGCTCGCTTTTTTCACATTCGCTCGAGGGAATCACAGTTTCAAAATATACATATGGATATCCGTTCGTTTTATTTATCGTTTAAGGCTTGTTCTTTTCGTCTTGGTTATATGAAAGTTAAATACCGGCGCTATTTTTGACAATGATAATGATGACGATGTTGATCAGCCTATTGTGGATATTCACATTCCTCTGAAAACGGATTGCTTGCCACCTCGATTTTCCATTCAACGTGATATGCACCCACAAATGACTGCTGGAACGTTGCCTCATTCAGCCGATCATAGTCACAGTTTTGTTCACATCACTTTAGGGCACCATGTTCTCTCATGTGGTAAATGTTATCTCCACACCGGATTGTTTTGTTGAAAAGTGATGAGTTGTGGTCTCTTGTGCGGTGGTCATATGAAACCAAAATTTTTGCGGATGCAACACTTTGATCGGCATGACTGTCTAAAGTGACGGATGTTGACCAATCTTGGGCACGCAGACGGCATCAATTTGCTTAGTTCTGTTGTAGTCAAGCCCGGAATAAGCGATATGGCTTGGCTGTGTAGCATGTTTGTCGCATCTTCGAAGTACAAGGTGTTGTTACAAGAGTGGACTTACCCTAAATTTCCGTTTCCTGTTACGAGCGAGCCGCTTGAAGTTCTATTATCTCAGCATGACTGATGAGACCTATATAAGAACAGCAAAGCCACTATGTTTGTATATCTTTGTCATTTCTGGTGTACTAAGGAGGTCCTATTGTGGACTAAAAGAGAGGCTCGGGATGTGTGTACCTTTATTCCTACTCTAGAGATTAAGGGTATGGAAGGTGCATATAAGCTTTCGGTATTCAGTCAACGTTATTTGCTCCAATTAGCTTGTCTCAACTGGGTTACTTGTGTAGGCATATTTAGGGAATCTGCAAGATTGTGATTGACAATCAAGGTAGGGGACAAACATTGCGTTAGTCGAGTCACACACTTGCCATACCACGTATTCAGTGCAAATGTGGATGATTTGAAGAAATCTCAAAGAGGCTACGCGATAAGTTGTTTGTGGATTACAATATTCATAATCGCTGTGCGGGACAAGATTAGGTTTTTCTGCTGGGTTAAGAACTGTGAGCTCATTCACGTTGCTAGCCGGAAACGTTTTCGGGCCCGTATCTCCATTATTGTTGACTATTATTGATGCTTCCTCATTGATTTTGATTATCTTCTATTCTCCTCGCACTTCTTATTTGCTGGTCGGTCACGTCATGGCTCAGCACAGGCCTGAAGGATACTCCTCCTTTAACGCAACTTTAAGCTGACACTGTATGCATGCGTGTGTATACTTCACTAAGCTACCATCTTATGGTACTGTCTACGATCTTATATCGCTATCTTCCGTTCTGATGGAGTCCGTTTCGATCCTGAACAATGTTATTTACAGTGCAGTTTGTGTAACCTACATTATACACGTCTACCGCCTTTTTTCTGGTCTACCTCCACTTTTTTCCATTCGCAGATCTAACTCGCCATTTGATACACTAACATCCTCGCTCTCCGTTGATAGTCCGAATCTAAGCAACCCGGAAGATACCATCAATTGGGACAATATGCCAAATTTAGCCATTCATTTGGCATGTAGCGCATACGCCAACCACGTGGAAGCCGAACAATCTCCGGAAGCGTCGATATATTCGTTGGAAGCTGTTGCACCGCGAGCCACACATCCTGGAAGAGGCTTGACTCTGATGCCATTACATGGTTTGAATGTGTGGTCTATGGTGCACCACGATACCTTGGTGCTCTCGCTTGCATGTCTTGAACAGTTGGAATCACGGCTGTTAGCCGCTCAGCGCCATTTGGTCCGCGACGAGGCGCTGGAACCACCCAATTTTCACCCTACATTATCCGAGGCACTCGCACTCAGCGACCAGAGTGAACTGATGGGACACGACGCAGACAGTCTAGATCAGTCAAACCGTCGTCACTTTTCTGACCGATTGGAGTCAGTCTACGCAAAACGAGTGAAACTATCGTAGACTATTCACTAGTACCAACCGTCCTTCACTCCTGTACAGCGATGCCTAACACCGTCTTATCTGTGTTCCGTTGTCAATGCATGCACTACCACATCCGTCTGCTTGTGGTTCTTAACTCCAATCACCTTCTACCTAGAATCAGTGGCAATAGATTGGGCTAAGGGAATTGACACGTCTCGGTCTTCTGAGTTATAACTGTAAAAGACGTACGCTTAGTTTGACTGTAACCTCAGTTAACAGGATAATCACGTGCGAACAAGGTTACACAATACAACCGGTCACGTGGACCGCTGTACAGACGCAAATGAAAGTGACCGGGCTCGTGCCCATCGATCTCTAGTTACTGTCCAATCAGAGTACGGCATCACATGACAGAAAAGTGAAGGGGTAGAGAAACTGAATATCAGCGGACGTCACTATCCCTCACTCTAGTGCCACCGCTTTTCGTATAAAACATTATTCCGATTATTGAGTTGTTTTGCAACTCTGAAAAAAACTAAACTTACCCCTAGTCAGTGCAGCTAAACGTGTCCATCTGGAAATATAAACAACTTGTGTACAATTTTGTGAGTTGATGCATTAAAGATGGAATGGCTCAATCAGAGACGGATGGGAAATGTGCGCCAAAATTAAGTTTTAGCATGTTGTGGAGCGAAAAGAGAATTCGAATTCACAAGTTATTTTTCGAAGATACCTCGGAAAATAAACGATTCTGGGGGACTAGACTTCCCCTAGCACAACTGAACTGTTTCCATGATCTCTGCTCGGTTAATTCAATTCTGCGTTGCTTCAATTGACTTCTGATTGTCTGTAGAGGGCGTTTGTCTAGAAACAATCGCTTAAATTCCACTTACATACGTAGATTTTGATGGTAATACTCGTCTCCACGGAGCACAGCCGCTAACACAGTTGTATCGTGCACAGGCCGGAACATACTGAGCTGTCGACCTCAAGGCTACTTGAGACTCATCTGCCCATGACACTTGGAGCTGACAACGAAATATTGTGTCTGTTGAGATGTATCCGTACAGGTCATTGGGTCGCCGTTCGTGCGGATGGCTGGATAAGCACTCCTCCATCGAATCGGTGCACGAACTAATTCGTTGAAAGGGGCGGACTGGAAAGCCTACGGGAATACATCTGCGATCAATTGTGGAGGATGTTCAATTTATATGGAAACCAAAGTCCCATACTACTCATTAGTAATCAAAATATCGTTCAACAAGCTAATGATTTTTGTGGTTCCAACATGGAGAGAAGTCTTAGTCGAGGGGTCACTGGTGGGAGTTAACAGGATAGCTTCTGTTTCTCTCCTCAAGGCGATCGGACAAACAGACCATTGCCCAAGCGAATGTGACTGAGCGTTCACGTGATGATTCAGTTTTGCCTGATGTGAGATCATTGAAAGCGTGGCCACAGTTCTAGTCTCGGCCGTGGCAAGGATGTGCACTACTGACGAGTTCTAACAAAAGCGAAACTCGAGTTTAGTGCTTCCTTTCGAAAGGGGCCAATTAGAATGTCTACGGGAATGCGACATCCTAGATCAATTATGCGTGATGCTCAAATTGTGTCTGAGAAATCTTGCCTAAACAATCATTCTGCGGATTACGTATAGCACAGACGATTGGGTGGGTAACTGAATTCAAGTGTGATATTTTTGTGCTTCTGACGTAACTTAGCTCATTTGATAGAACACTTGGGCACGCTGTTTCTGTCGTTAATTCGAATCCAACTGAAGCTGAGGTTCTTCGTAATTTGGTCCCTTCTAAATCTAAAGATCGCTTGGCTGCTCATTATTAGCTGGAATCTGCCGTGAGTGCGTCAATAACCCTCGTTGTCCGTCTAGTCATCTAACGATCCCTTACTCTTCACTTCCTCGTGTGACTGAACCGTGTTTTACATGGTACGGTTAAGGTGGATTTCTGTTCACTAACTTGGAGTACAGTTCTGTTTGTTAACGCCACTTACCCAGTCCTCGGTAGACGTTGA
The DNA here is from genome assembly GCA_008508345.1 of Paragonimus westermani. Taxonomy (NCBI): domain Eukaryota; kingdom Metazoa; phylum Platyhelminthes; class Trematoda; order Plagiorchiida; family Troglotrematidae; genus Paragonimus; species Paragonimus westermani. The sequence continues at coordinate 110,980 of QNGE01001558.1, forward strand.
TCGCGTGGTATGCTATTCACTGAGTTGCACAGCGAAATTCCCAAAATTGTAACGTCTTGAACGCCAGAGCACTAGACGCTCTTGCTATTATTTCGTACCTCCTTTAAAGTTTTGTGATCATAAAGCCACACCGTGTGTTCCATATTTTTTACGTATTGCCACCGTGGACTTTTGAAGTCAAAAGTGATCAAGATAGTGTTCAGGACAGGCGAACTTATAACTAGTTCACACCCTGTATGATTTATCCTTTCTCTTATGCTGAGATCCGCCATCGTCCCTGTCGGATTTTCGAATGCTCCGCTGGTGCCACTCGATGTCCATATAGCCGAGAGTCTCGAATATGTGCTCGCTGATAGTGTGGACTATTTTTGCGTCTCGCCTCTGGTTCCTAAGTTCATCAAGACGATCAGTATGTTAATTGTTACAATAGTTCTGGGTGATATTAGTGCGTGCTACCCAGCTTTGTAATGTTCTGTGCACATCACGGGATACGTGTGCCACTCGCAGTTCGGTTGTTGTTGCCGTGCCACTGTCGCGGTGTCGGTCGATCATGATACAAACCAGACCAGCCAAATCTCACTCATTCGACCGTTGCAGATCAAAGAAGACATGGATGGATGTCTCAAGGTAATATGACTGAGACTATCGCCGATCCTGAAGGCGGTTAATGAAGTGATCAGCTGCTGAATAAATACAAGTGTAAGGCGAATAAGAGATGAACAAAGGCATCGGAAATCCATAAAAACAGAGTAGACAAATGTGTAGGTACAAGTTTGTCACTGATCACAAAATACTGCCATACCCAAGAATGTTTTCAGCAAGCAGCGTGGATGATTTCACAGTCCCAGACCTGATAGACCGGATTTATTAACTTTGCTCCGCAGAGCGATCAAGCTTATTGTGACTCATAGCCAACTCAACTGATTATCCCTTTGATATGTCTTCAGACTGTCGGCAGTTGCACTGAATACGTGGTTTAGCAAGTGAAGCGTGTGACTCGACCAGCGCAGACTGCACTTTCTCATTACTTTGGTTATCAGTCACGATCCTGAGGATTTTTTAAGTACGTGTCGACAGATAGTGCGTTTTTCACACAGTCAGCTAGCTTGATACAGACTAACCGGTGAAAAAGAGTTATCGAATGTCGAAAGTTTATTTGCACCTTCCGTGCATGTGTCATCCGTACAGCAGGCTATTGGCTATCTAACATACATTGTAGCCAGACGTGCATTATGAGAGAGCCATTTAATGCTGACTGGGACTCATGTATGCGCGATAGCTTGCTTTTACTGTCGCGCTCAGCCCTCAAGTCACTCCGCGGGAAGACACCGTTTGCAATACACCTTCTCACGAAAAACAGTTGCACAGATTCTCCCACCAATTTTTCTCGTAGACAAACATTTTAATTTTGATATTACCATCTTGGAGGAATCACATCATATGAATTTGAAACGTTCTCGTACCTATGTACATTCAAAATGTGCCGTATATATATATATACGCTCCGAAAGGCAAACCGAAACTTATTTAGTTTGATGCTTCGGGAGCTAGGTAAGTGCGCTTTGCTGTTGGTGACCCCAGTAGCTCGAGTCTACGACTGTTCGCCGGATGTGACTGAAGTGCGTTACAGACAGACAGTCAGTGTGCCAGACTGATTGACTGGCTGTAAGCATAATATGAGACTAGGACGACGAATCGTCTAATGTAGTAGATCATCCGGTCGAATCTACTTTGTGTATTCTATGATCCTGTCCTCCAACCTGGTTATAAAGCTGAACATTATGTAGAGTTACTTATGCGTATGCAGCATCGATCTGAGGGTTGCTAAGCATGAACAAAAGTGAAACACAGTTCCAACGTACTGATTGCACCCACTCACAAAACAGTTGAAAGTCAATCCCATTGACGCTCCAGGGCTATACGTTTTTTCATTCGGCTAGTACTTGAAGAAGTTAAATTTTTTTAGTATATTCGGGGTTGTATAGTTCAGACACGTCTTTTGACCTCGTTATTCGTTTTCTGTTGCTAGCACTACACCTCAGCTATGGTACACTGCTGACGATTATGGAAATGAGCTGCTCAATTAACATAATAGAATCAGAAGAATGGGAATGCATAGCCTTGAAGAAATAGCGTACACGTTGTGTTATCCTTCTGACCATGGACTAGTGTTTTGAGTAGGTTATCATCCACCGGGGAGATTTGTTCATCCGCGGTACTGTCGACTATTACAGGATTGACGACAATCAAGAATTTCCAACGTATCTTGGCTATAATTCTCTGGTGGACGCAAGCACACAATGAACATTTTACGTGTGGATAGCGCAACTCACACAGTAAAACCGTAGTATCTTGGTTGCTCAAATTTTAATTACACCTCACAGTGTCTGATTTAACCATGCGGGATGTTATTATCGTACTCTAAGTATATATTTCCGTGATGTTACACCACTGTAAAAAAAAATCATTCCTAATAAAGTCCAGAAGAATCAAACGAATACGAAACCATGCCGCTGGGAACGCTGAAGCCTGTCGATAGTGTGCACTTCGCTTTAACCAACCTAATGTACGTGTGTATATGGTTTGATGATAGTCTACTCTTCAACAAAACTTTGTCAACAGACTACCCCATCCGTTGTTGATAATGGTTAAAACTTGTGATCCTTTAGCAGCTGGTGGATGACGGATCAACACATGCGAATATTATTAAATACATGTCCCTCCACTTTTGTCATGCAAATCATTGACAATCAGACCACCATAGATTTATAGAAACTATGGTTTCTCTGGTTCTCACCTATATTGTTTGGCCGTCCCATTCTACTTGTGTGTAGTAAGACCGTTCCGCTAAGCCTGAGACAATATTTTGGATCAATGGGAATCGGAAGTTGGAGAGAAACACTAGTGAAACCCGAGTCTAGCGCTTGTTTTCGAAAGCGGCTGACTGGAAAGTCTACGGAAATGGAACAGCTGCGATCAGTTTGTGAATGATGCTCAATTTATACAAAACCAAATTCCCCTACTACCCACCAGAGAACAGTTAATCACCAGCCTATACGTTGCGCCCACGAGATTTTTACTGAAGAATATTTCTCACCGTCACCAGTATTTCGCAGAACTGTTGTCTTGTTTCAGCTTGAATTAGAGCCCATGTTTCGGCCTACTCATTGGCCAGTCCTGACCTGACGCGTCTTCATAGATAACACTTGTCTATGCAGTGGCCAGGATGGATAATGAAGACTTGCAGCAGTTAACAGAGGAGATGGACACTCGAATCTTTCTAGAAGATGACAGAGGGATCAAGATCGATCTGGCGAGGTCGGTGGCTCTACGAACGCTGTAGAAGGGAGGATAGAATCATACTACCCATTCTATGTGAACGGGTTCCAGTAAGCTGGATTGGGCTATTGTGGGTGTAGTGTTGACCATCATTTTTGTAAGCCCGCCGACTCAGGACGCGGCGTAGTGATTCACGAGCGATCTGATTGATCTCGAACATCCGAAGAGTTGTCAAGGCCTACTCTCTTTCCCCTGAAATGAAAAGACATCGAACAAGGGACTCTGTGAACGGAAAGAATGTCACCAAGCCTTAAAGTTCAATTCCGGAAAGTTCACATCGTTGCCTGAAACGAAACGCGAACTGTTATGTGTTAGCTTCCTGACTACCAGCACGGTAACAAGAGGGGGAGTTCGGAAAAATGACTGCGCTTTCGATCGCGCTGGAAAAACAGATTTGCAATTCGATACCGTTGCACAAGTAAGAACGGAGGAGCAGTGCAACAGCGTTTGCCGCTAAGAGGGCGAGCAGAGCAGTAGTGGATAGTACGTCTGTCGGAAACGAAGCTGCCAGTTAAATAGAGGTTTTGCTGACTTCTCTTAATTGAAGAAGGAAATACATCAAAAATTGCAAGTATTAGCACGATTTCAGGCCAAGGAAAAATTCAGAGGAGTTTGAGGTACTGTTTATTTTACGCAGAGGTTCCGTTCCCTTAACTGAACGAACACCATGGGAAAACGTTTAGGCGTGCATTATGAATATCAGAACGATAGTTGAATTCACGCTGTGTGATGGATGACTGCATTGATAACGATGTCTTCTGAGTGTCAGCCGGGATTTTGTCACACACACACCACAACATACTGAGATCAGATTGTAGTGATTTTACTGCAGTTATTAGTGAGGTAGGACACACTTTTAGTGTAACACTGGGTAGTTCCGCTTATGAGAGTGTCTAACTGAAATAGGTATCCAAGTCACTTCAAAGCGGTGAATGTTGGTTAGTGGGTTATATCTAGTGTGGCTGTCAAATGCATACATTCACGTGACAGAGTGGTGTCCATCTTTTCAATTTAGGCTGTTAGAGTTACATAGTAGCACTTTTTTCTAATGGGTTCTTTCGAAACATAGACAATCTGTCACATCAGTTTTCTAACTGGCCTGGTGTGTGACTGTAGTAAAATGCTAAAAAGCTGATTTGTTCAATACGATATAGCCATGGCTGCGCGTGATTAATCTCGGGATAGGTATGCATCCTATATGATGAATTACCTCAACTCCAAGCAAAAATATCTTCCTGAACATTGAACAGGCGTGATCTGTTCCCATTCATTAAATGCGGGCAGATATCATTAATGATACGACATCCCTTCCTTAAATCTCGTCAAGTTTACCGCCATGTTTTGTTAGTTTCTTTTAGCTCTAAATGCTGTTAGGTAGAATGGAATTTCAATTGATATAATTTGCACGTTGCTCAACAATCTCGTAGACTTTTCAGTCAGTCCTATTTTGAAAAATCAATACACCCTAGTTTTGTTGTTAGAACTCGTTAGTAGGATATTTCCTTGTCACGGCCTGGTTTTTGACTTTGGTCACGCCTATCGATAACTAAACTACTTCTCAGCAAGTTTAATGTGATGTAGAGTCATCGGTGGATTAACAGAACGGTTGGTGTGCCTTCTCCTCATGCGATCAGACAATTTGGACATCACCCGTGTGGCTGTGAATTCACGCATGATAGTTCTGTTGTACCCAACGTGAGGTTAATAATTCGGTGGTCAACGCGGCTACTCCATTGAAGCGTGGCCGGATGCAAAATCCTGCCATCACAAGGATATGAACTACTGTCGAGTTCTAACACGAATGGAATTCGAGCCTAGTAGTTCGTTTTAGAATGGGTTGGTTGAAGAGTTTGTGGGACTTCGAAATCCTCAGTCGACTTTGGTAGTGTCCAACTTATAACCACTTCCAGTTTGTCGCCGGTCCAGTTCTTAAGCCTTAATATTAAATTGAGCCATTCTGAAACAGCAATGACACATTCATGCTTACACATATACATGTCGGCGAACCGAGGGGACAAACTTGGTTGGCCGGCTATTGTAATGTGGATGGGTGGGTTCTGCGAACATTGAAAAGCCGGTTAGACGGTATCACGTTTTGCAATTCCGAAGATTCTAAGATAGCTTATCACCTAAGCACAAAGCATGACATGCCAGACACATGGTTGTTAAGAATGCGCATACCTAGGCTTTTTAGATTATGCTCCGTATTGAGTTATTGACGAATCAACAAAAATGATGCAAATGTTATGGGCTTTCACCTCTGTTACCTGTTGGTGGCCAAACACAATCAAACGTCAGTCTGTAATGCAACGGGAAAAGGGAATTCCTAATCCTGAATCGAATGCGGGTAGCGAGTAACCACTGACTTTTGAAAGATAACTTGTAACCAGTCACAACCGATATGGAACCTTTTGTGTTATAAAATAACTGCATCTGCCTGTCGTTCGAGTCTAGCTGGCGAATTGAAAAACCGCTGAATTATCAATGGATTATCCTCACTTTCGCACCTTATTGGACACATGTGAAGCTATCAAGAAAATGCAATCAACTAACTCGTTTCTAATGCGACCGAAAATGATCCTGTAACTTCGTAGGCCGAAATACTCATTTCTCTTTCCTACTAGTTCTATCGAAAGTTTGCCACGAAAATCCTTTGAATTGCTCACAATGAGTTATGGAAATAGATTATACTGGATACAGGCTGCATCAATAGAGTTCTGATGATAAAGACCTGTGAGAACCAGAAAAACGTCATTCGCACGCAACTGATCTCCGCAACACACTTTGGTGCTAGTGGCTGGGGCTAGTAGGTGAAATGAGATGATATCATTGTTTGGGCAGGCCATCAAAGCGGGTGACTTATTTTAACAACGAATGGCCAAAAGGTAGGCAAAAGAGATATGGAAGCTTGAATTAAACGCTCCCATTTGTTTGGTGAATATGAACGGTATCCTGGAGATGATCACTGAAGAAAAACTCCAGTCGGTAACATAGGCAGTGGAGATGAACGATCAGGTTTAGTCCACTCACACACGGACCAATGCAGCGCCAGTTATTTCATCTGTCGGTTTTCGACTAAACAGCAACGGCACTCAAGCAATAGTGTTCTAGAATACAGGCACCTTAGTTTTGAACCTCCTTCAAGACTTAGGTGATTGATCAGACGCGGCTCATGGCACAGCACGAGATGAGTCCAAGTTTGCCGAACTGACAAGTCAAAATTTAATTTGACACATCCCAACAGAATGCCTAACGTGCACCGAGATAACAGGAGAAATCTATCGGGCACTTCATCCATCTCATTCCCCCACAACGATCAAAAACAGCTGTTGCTTTTGAGGACCACCTCTTTGACCGGCACATTCACCTGGTGTGCACTTCAAAGAGCGTACACGGAATTGTTTAGGTGACCCAACTTGATAAGTCTAAAAACACGCTGATGAAAACGTTTGCTAATCGCCCGCAAGCATGCGATGAGCAGTTACTCGTGGCAAGTGGTGGAGTCAGGTGACTTAATACAGTCTTTAGCAGCAGTATATTAGGTGGTTTATATATATATATATATATATGTTGAGGTCAGCGGCGGCCCGAGCCACATTACCTTTCGGTCATGCTCATGGCTGCTATGATGATGGTGATATATATATATATATGTATGGCGGTTTATATGACTGGGTTTCTGCTCCACGTAGAAGTCTGAACTCTAAGGACATGAACAATCATGGGCGATTAAATTGCCACGATTGGAAAGACGAGTTTTCTTAGACCCTTTAGTGCACCTTTATGGGCACGATGGTGCTATCGAAATCGCTATATAAAAGGAGATGAGTGATCAGCGTCAATAACGGCTGTCCATCATGTCCCAACGACAAGAGGATCACCTTTGAGCTATTAGTATATTGAATGTAGAGCGAAACAGCTTGTAAGTTGCTACCTAGGCCTTGGTAATGATAAACTTTATCAGACATACAGTGGCATCTAAGGCCTTCCAAGAAGATTTATATGTGAATTAGAGGGATTCATAGAGATGCTAAATATAAGTGCTTTCAGATGTTTAACTATCCTCCCTTATAAAAACTAGAATGGAACAGAAAAAGGTGAAATAAACCAAAACTATTGATAAACAGATTGGGACTAACACAACGTTGCGAGCAATTGGTAATACTCTACGTTTCAACCACCCCGGGTGACCTTCCTCAGGAGCCAAAACTATGATTACTACAAAGTGAGCTCGTGGTTTCCGAATTGGGAATCGCTTGTTCGTGGGTAAACCATACTTTCTCCAGCCTTTAGACAGATGCCTCCATAAGAGACTTGATCAAACTAACTTAACAGTGATCCGAGTAAGTCCGTATAAAAACAGACATGTTCAAAGTCACTTTGGTTCCGTCAGTAGCTTACTCGAACCTCAAATGAGGACAGAACAGTTGATCTCACTCGATTCTCTAAGACGGAATGACTAATTTGTATTCTCTGGTAAGGATGCAGAAACCAAATCTGATGCATTTAATAGTCTAAACAAAATGGACTCGCTACTCGTATTTATAAGCAGTGCTGCAGAGGAAGAAGATGAAAGGAATAAGAACTGGTTATCCAGAAGGCAAGACGTTGTGGCTGGTCGATTCCACAACAGCGAAGTAAGTCAGACGAATGAGTCATCCTTCAGTCTGCTGGTTTACCCGAGATTCACAAAACAGACCCATCTATACGAATGATTTCGGATGTGTACGGTTGTCCACACTGTGCAGTGACGATATAACTACCTCAAGTTTTACAATTGATGGGGAAAAGGCTGACACATCATAGCCAAAGTTTGTTACAGTCGTACAGAAGCCAAACGTCTCAAGTGGATGATTACTGTTACTTGACGAAATCTTTCTACCAATAAACACTCCATCTAGGGTGATTATCTGGAAAGCATTTACATCATGGTTGGATACCCAGAGAGGAATTAAAGCAGTTACACGATCGCATATAGAGCTTTCGGCATAGTTTATACTTGCTAAAGGACGGAATTGCCATAGGATCACCCTTAGGCAATTCTCACTGACATTTTTCGGACAAAGCTTGAGGGTGGCTCATTAGCTAAACAGATCAGATCATACGCTATCTATAAATGGTGGGTAGGTAGTATATTTGGATCGGTAAGTTCCATAGAAAAACCGCAGTGATTTAGGTGGACATCTGTCTCACGATAGATATCGAATTAACTGAAGGCAGCACGTTGCCAGACACCTTTCTGTTCTTTCTCTGGGATGAGAGGACACAAAAGAAACTACAACGTGAGTCAACTTGGAACTACTGGGATTTTTATAGTGTTGTACTATTCCGGAAGAGAAGAAATCTTATCGGGCATACGGTCGATGGGACCTTGGGAACTTGTTTGTAATGGCTGTCTAGCCTAACTTTAGCATGCTGGCCGAAAAAGCTATTCAGGCTAGTACATTTGTAAGTGTGTCGTGAAAAGAAGAAAAGTGTGCATATATTTTTATCCCTCAAAGACAGTCGTACTTCTGAAAATATAAGCATTAGATAGTTATTGGCATACTTCTAACGCTGATGGTTTTTTTTAGATATTTTCAGTGAGGATTACTCTCCTGGATCGTGCCTGAAAGCTCATAGATGGGTTTTTGGTACTGTACTAACTGACCAATCGAATGACTACCAAGATAACCACTACATACAGAAGAATGCTTTTGTTCATCTCAGTGAATTTTTGTAATTCGTGTTATTTTCCATATCAGCCTCATCCCCGAGGTAAGCAGACTTTTGGACGTAACATCCATGTAACATTCGGTACAGCCTATTTCACGATACAGTTACATGTCCTGTTCAATTACGTACGAGTTTTGTAGTCTCATGAGAAATACCTCGTACATATTGTCTGTGAATGGGTAGACCAATTTCCTTGTTCCTCCAGTACAATTACATAGGTCACACGACACAGAAATTATCAGAACCCATTCGGGAGCGTCATCCTAGGTAAACAAGTCGAGACCTGTCAAGAACTTGCTGGTGTTTGATTGGGCATGATGGATCGTATGCAAAGATTCTTGGTGAGAAGGAACTTTGCTTATCACGTGCGTTCAGGTGTTTGTCAGTTTTGTCGTGTAGTATGCTTGCGTACATTTGTTTACGCATTAATGTACCATCAGCCAGAGCAATTAACAGGCCGATTGTAGGTTCAACCTTCAGGATTCTAGTGTCATACGAAACAGCAAACTATTCCGAACAAGAGCATCGTCTGGGGTGTTGTGATCAACAGCCAGTACATACGGTAGCTGATGAACAATGTCTCGAACGCACTATCCGTCACTCACCATACTTCGTCAAATATCACTAATCAACTATTGTTTACGTTTTAGATTATGAGTTATCGCGGTGACCTCTGTCAGCAAATCCATACCACGATGTCACATAATTACATCGTCCGATGCGTGCACAGAGGGTTTTCTAATAGGATCTCATGTGCACCACAGACAAATAAAAGGGACGTAATCACACCTTCAGAAGACAGTTTGTACATCTGATTGGATTGCACACTGTAAAGAGATTATCACAAGTCGTTTGTTCATCACTACCCTGTTTGATTGTCTTACTCAGAATTACGACCTTCCAACAAAGTTACAATATAGTACTGTTCAAAACAATTGTATAGAGACATCAAGATGTTTCTCCGGTGTTTCTTCTTAGATGTAGGATACTGTTATCTTATGGAACCCGATAAATATAGGTACGGTAGTCAGTAGGAAAATTGTACTTTGTGGGAACCCAAAAGCTGGTAGATACAAACATTTCGTATAGACTCATCAGTATCGAATGTACAATAAAGTGAGTGGGTTTTTTATAACACACTACTAGAGGGGTGGATAATCAATAAGCGGGGCAGGGTAGTTCATCAAGTTCAGAGAACTGTCAAGTTCACGAACAGTTGTTTCTGAACACAGACAGCAGTAGCAATCAATCGACTCCAACCTGCTCTCTGTGTTCAGAAACAACTGCTCGTGAACATGACAGTTCTCTGGACTTGATGACCTACCCTGACCTGGTCATTGATTATCCACCCCTCTATTGGTTATAAAAAATCCACTCACCTTACTGTAAATTCGGTACTGATGACTCAATAAGAAATGCTTGCAACTACCAGTTTTCATGCTCTAACTGCTTTTTTCAAGGGGACCGATTGTTTCAAGTTGGTAAGAAACGTTGATATATACATACGTTCACGATTAGTACTGGAATTTCATCAAGATTTATTATTTTCAAGTACCCTTGTTCTCCTGAAGGATGGTGGTGCTAAGTGATTGTAGTACTGAGTGGATCTCGCTTGTGGTCTGTTTCGACGATTACGCAACATTCAAACAAAGATGAAGCAGCATGTGTCAGGGAGATAATACGATATAGTAATGTTTACCAGTGGTTCAAACTGTATGAGGTTCTGTTCTAACTGTGAGAAAAAGCATGTGAATCATATCTGCAAAGTGGAACCAAAGCCAAGGACACATATGTCGCATGTTCTCGAAACGCGGCTAATCACTATCCTTCACCCCTGCGTTGCAGAGTCGACGGTTTGCGCTGTCTTCAAAGAAGATGCCTGAATTGAGGACAAACTAACTAACTGAAGCTTGACGTAATTGTCCCATACTGTTTCTTAACTTCTCCTCATTCTTGTACTAGTGCAACATGTTCTCGATAGACGGTTATTGGTAAACTCTTGTTCTTCCTGTCAATGGGTGTGCTACAATATCTTACCTAGCGTTCGATTATCGATTCCAGCTTTATGGCTGCGACACCTCATGCTACTGTTCACCGCATCCATTAGGAATTAACTTACTGAAGTATGATTTATTTACGTACAAGTTCTACTTTCGAATTTTATTTACCCGGCATATAACCTTTCGAATTTGTCGTAGAAAACAGCAAATGTATGATAAGCAACAGGAGTCTACTAAGTTTGGTAGCAGCACAAAATTATCATCAGAGCTAATCTTGATGGTGGAGCAAGTGTAACGTTCCACAAAATCTTGATGACTTTCGGAAATGAATGATCGAAAAATGTCACAAGTGTTAAATGGATTGTTTGATTAGGGGCATCTTAGCGAAATGAATAGTAGGACAGAGTGTGCGCATCATCCTATTGCATCTGCTGAATTCCCCTTCCACGGGTAGAGTGGTGTTTGTGATATGAGTTTGCTTCACTCGCATTTTAGTAAGATACACTGAGTTCCGGCAGAAACTTAAACCGGATTTTGTGTCAGTGGTCATGAATAGACTAAATGGCCTATAACCGCAAACATAAGGGTAGAACATAGATGACAGTAAGGAAAACCCTGAGCTCCGCAAAGAACACTGTTCTTCTGAATATGGACTCAGAGTTCCTTGTTTCTGTTCAATAGGGACTGTTTCAAAAATGCATCTGACTGCGAAAGCCGAGAACATTTATGAGTAGCGCTTGATCTACAGTCACATACAATCATTGATCCATATTCGATAAAGACAGCTGGACAGGTTTTTATAATGGAATACAACGAAATCATTTTTACACGAACGTTTCAGCAAAACCAATGAAGTGGTCGTGAACCGTCACGAGTATACTAACCTGAACTGAAAATTCACCTGGATTTAAATGAAACCAGTCTCGCTGGTGGGAACACAGGTAGACTGTGATCTGAAAGTACTCGACTGTTTACTCTCAGGTAGTGGAGTAGTTTAAAACTTGTGTACGAACCAGACATCGAATAGAATAATGTGACGTCATGACGGGGACAAGAAATTTGGTTTATTCTGCAACCTAATCGAAGATTGTATTGGCGTTGGTGGACTAGTACGCGTGCATTCTGGCGGCCTCACAAAAAGGTCAACCAAATGACTAACTAGTTGACCACCGCACTGAACGTGCCGACGTCACAAATGGAGTTCAAAAGAATAATGTGTATGATTGACCTGTGGAACACTACGAACTTCTGGGTTATCCGAACTGTCAAACTAACCCAAGCGAAATAATGTGAGTATCAACATACGCATAGATGATTCGCTACAGTCGTCTCTCGGTGCCAGTTCGAATACAGTGGACAGTAGAGTGATATCACATGACATGCTCAACTGCAGTATGAAAAACCTAACTAGATACCAAATGGATAATCGGTTCGGTCGCAATCAGTGTAGGGTCAACGGCACAAGCAGTTTCGTCCGCCTACGGAAAATATGATGGAGATGACTGATTCCAGTCTTTTCTGCTTACTGTAACACCTGTTTTTTTATTGAAACAGGACACGGATTATTTTATACATTAGCCGAATTAGGTAGTCAGTGGCATACGGGTCAGATGAACCTCACACTCACACCTCAATCACAAAAACGATACTGTCGATTAGTTAAAGAGTGTCTGAGGTCTGCTGTTCTTCACACTTTCTTTAATTCGAAACTCGTCATGGTCGTGTACCAAACGACTTGAACCAACACAATCCCGACCAAGCAATTCATGTATCGGTTCATCAGTTCAAGTTTAATCTATGAGTACATGTGTGGATGTCGTGTACTATACGTTGAAGCGGTTGTATACCAGCTTGTAACCCAATGACCAAGTCTCTGTCAGAAGTGGGTTTGATAAATGATTATGCAATCACGCAGCATAGGCTCATAGGTTCATTGGTTGTTAAAGAAAGGAGAATGATCTTTGAACACAGCAGTAAGAATACGGACAGTGGTAGATGTTAGCATTTCGTATTGCCTCTTCAGTACCAAATAACAATAACCTGGAACATATATATGACACTAATGGGATGGGGGGTGAAGAATAAAAGAGCAAATGGGGTGGTGAACGACAGGACAGAATTATTAATTCCATGGGAGTCTAAGGCTTACATATAATTGTTTTTGTACACACAACACTGACTTGAGACGATTACTCGCGGCCGATTCAGCAAAACACAGGAGAAACGGGTTAGCGTGACGCATTATAATTCTGAATGTTAATCTGGATCAATCCGGTGGCCAATGGCCAACATGTGCCTGGCGATAGACGAGGCCGGAAGCTTGCGTGATCCCGGGACGAAGGAAGCGGACTGCGCAGTCACATCCTGAACCCATTTCGACAGATGTTCCTTAATCCTAGAGTTCAAGCACCTGTCGGTTCTGCCGATGTAACTTTCGCCACAGTTACACACAAATTGATAAAACAGTGTGGGTTGGCTCCAATAGGTTGCTCTCCCTTTACTAGAAGTAACGGTAGCATCCGAGTTCGGTCAACGACAACGATTTCAGCCGCATTGTATGCTCGCTCAATGGATGCGACGAGAGGTTTTGTGGTTAAAAGTGAGGAAGTGTCACCTTTGAATGGTAGTTCAATGTAGACTTTCTTCTTCCCAACCGTGGGAACCTTATCTCCTACTATACGCAGTTGGCTGTGTCTACTGATTAATATTAGCGGATACCCATTATCCTGCAGAGTGGTTGTAAGCAGTCAAAGTTCATCAACTAAACATTCTGATGAACAATTGCGCCTAGCACGCATAACCAATGTTCTAACCAATGCTCGCTTGTTCTTCATTGGCATGAAACTTGTGAAGTGAGTGTACTGACCAGTCCAGGTGGGCTTACGACACACACATCTTACTGAACCATCATCCTGGCGACCGATGAGGATGTATAAAAACGGCAGGCATCCGTTCTATTCCAGCTCCTAAGTGACTGTCAGATTGGTATGACGAGTGTTAAACCGATTTACCATCTCATTGATTGTTTGCGAAGATAGCGCAAACATGAGGATGTCATCCAAATAACGTTTTGTAGAACGGCAGTGACGAAATGTGTTCAGCGATTCCCCTTTCCAGCATCAGCATGAAAAAATCAGGTAGCATCGGTCCTAACGGACTCCCCGTGGCGACTCCGTCTAGTTGTCGATGAGGGTTATTCTGGAAGCTGAATCTGATGTTCTTCGTATACAGCAATAGAGACAGTTTAAGCATATCCGTGGGAATTTTTACATCAAAACCTTCAGCCTTGATCAGATCGCATATAAGTTCAATTGTCTCATGCAACGGAACATTTGTAAACAGGGATTGAACGTCTACTGAACACATGACTTTGTCTGCTAGGTTGACTTTGTTCAGATCTTCACTCAAACTGAATGAGTCTTTAACAGTATATGTATCGAATTTCCGTTTTGATGGAGTCAGAGCCTGTACCAACCAACGAGGCAGTTTGTGTTGTGTGGCATTGCTCATAGATAGAATCGGTCTGAGTGGCACTCCTGGCTTTTGTATTTTGGGTACTGAAGAGGTACTGAGGATGCAATACGAAATGCTATCACCTACCATTGTACGCCTTCTTACTGCTGTGTTCTAATTTATGAAGGAACCAACTGTTTCAGAATGATCTTTGCTTGCGCGTTTCGGTATCAGTGCTAGTCTGTGAAAGTCAGTTCGGGTGGTTCATATGTGTGAAGAGAAAGTGAATGGAACTACATAAAAATTGAATTCAATGAAGCTGCTGGCTGCCATCATTTCAACACTGAACACGGAAACACACTGAAACAAAATTCACTCAGATGTGCACATTTGATGGCCTATGGAACTGAGCTAGAATGACGGGTAAGAAACTTGTAGTGCCGGTTGTCTCTCAAGTATGTGTCAATCAAGTAATATTTTTAAACTCTTAACCGACTCATCTGTGATCATAGAGTCGGGCAACGTTTTCTAATGTGAACAGACCCTAGCTGTGTTTGCAGAGTAGCCTACCTGCTCCCTTATTCAAATTCAGCGGATGACCTAGTAAACGTTCACCCTTATTTAGTAAGAAGAGATGTGCCCATGGATGACGCGAAGTGCGGAGTATTTTGCAGGATATTTGTAATCCATTGGGGACTGACCTAATTCTGCCAGTCTTTCCGGATGGGGCGTTGTACTGAGCCCCGTAAGTTTCTTGGTGGCTTATCTCTGAACACTTTCACTAAATGCCAGATATTCTTAAGGTAAGGACGACAGGCTTATATGTCCGACTTCAAGTGTGGGTGGATTATGGAGGCGAACATAGTAGGGAAGACTTCAGAATGGACAGTGACACAAATTCTTCCTGGAAGCAGCAGTTATTTGTGCTTTTCTAAACATGGCTGCACAACTGGTGGAAGACTTAAGCTGTTTGCCATTATGGTCCCTAGGTCTCTTTCTCATACTGACGCAGATAGCTTTCTGTCGCTAGGGTAACAGTACAGTTTTGAAGAAGATTGTGGTTGACTTTACACTTGTTGATGTCAAACGGCGAGTTATTTTCTGTGGATCACCGGATAAGGCAGTGCAGGTAGTTTTGTAAGGTCACCACATCTTCCGGGTACTCCAGAACTTGTTAAAGCCTTGCATCAGCGGCATAGGGCAACATGGGCAAAATGACTGTACTGGGTAATTTCTAGAACACAAAGAATGAATAACAGTGGTTTTAAGAATGATAATTGAGGAACGTCATTGTTGGCTGGGAAACACACTGACTGCTATCCATTCACCTTGACGTTGAACTTATGTTTAGTAAGATAATTCACCGGCCGGGCTAGTCAGCGCTCACCAAACCATTCAGTTTCCACAACAAAAGGGAATAGTCAACCTAACCAAAGACTTTGGAAGATTCAAAATACGCCACGTCGATAACCAACTATACGTCCGCAGCTTCCGTCGAAACGTCATGAGCAACCAGAAGATTCGTGACGCATGAGTAGTACCTATGAAAGCCATGTTGCTCTTTATTGATGAATTGGGAGTCTTTAACACTGGCCCGGAGCGAGCCACCTGATAAGATCTCCATTACTTCAGAGACCATTGGAAGCAACGAGATACAGTTAGTGATAAATCCCTGCACACAGGTTTGAAGATAGGTGTGACTGTGAACCGTTTCTAGTCTTTCGGTAAACAGTAGGTTGACAAGGAGCGGTTAAAAAGTGCCGCAAGCTGTCCTACAAATTCCGTAGCACAACTTTTCAATACGACAAGGAACACTGAGTCAGCTTGATAACGGTCACTCAGACTGAGACAATGCCACCAAGCTCGAAATACCATCCGAGAGAACAACATATGGTTGATCAAACGAAGACCTTCCTTGTTGTGATCTCAACCCAAACCAAAAGTATGTTATGGTGCACAAACATGGTGTCAATCAGGTGGAACTGCCCATGGCGTTAATGTTCCACTGTTGGTAGTCGAACAGTTTTTCAATTGTAGTCATTCCATTTTTTGTGGTCCAGAAGTTATGAGCTCAACTCGTTTACTGTAAACAAAAATAAGAATGCAGTGTAATCAGATCGTGTATAGATAGTCTAAATTCTTTGTTCGTCCTAGTCCGTTCAGTTATAGGTGATTGTGTCCAAATCTAATCCGGCTGCCGTTGGTTTTCTGATGCCAAACTTATATATATATATATATATATATATATATATATATGCGCATATAGCGTGGTATCATTGTAGTCACCAACCCTACCTTTGAGTGGTTTGAAATGTTTACGGGTAACAAATAAGGCATCCGTTTTGCACGAAAATTGGGTAGATAGACTTGTGTTACGTTTGGGTACATCTTCATCCAGACAGGGATCGCAAACTTTGTGATATAACATGAGCGCGGGGTCACGATATTATATAAATAACACTATTTTTCAAGTGTAGTAGACAGTCAATCGAAGTCTGTTGCGTTGTATACTTCTGACAAGACAGCCATCCAAAAGCATGATAAACCGCATGTTAAAAATGACAACTGACTATCTTATTCTACTTCAAGGATATTAAGTTTACAAATCGGAGATTGCACAGATGTTCAAATTAGATGCCTAATCTGTAGTCCGTATGCCTCCCACAGAAATTTGTCGAGCTGATGCTCTCCTACAACTTCTTTTCAAGATGGGACACATAGGTAACAGCCACTACACGTACATGAAAACTTCCCATGGCTGCTTAGCAATCGAAATGTCTACTGATTACAAATATTGTGTTGTTAATGCGAAAGGCAAGCATTTTATGACGATTTAAACCAAATTTATTGTTTCCTTCCGTTAGAGCTATAAAAGACGTCAACTGCTAAACCCAGGGCTACATTCGTAAATCTGAGTTGCTCGTCGAAAGAAGCAGGCATACGCCCTGATAGGCTCGACTGTTTTCCACAGCTATTTCGCCAGTGTGTGATAAGATCAGTTCATCATCCATAATACGGGCTGTAACAGGTTTAGCGTTCTTCGGATTACACATACTTTCAATGGAACCTTAACCGAACCAACTAGTTTGTACATGTTGATGAATACAGTACGAAAAACCAGTCACAATTAGCTCAAGTACAGATGCAACTGTAAAAAAACATAGACTTCGGTTGGACTCGATTTGACGACAGAAACAGCTTATCGAAAAAGCATCAAGCTCTCTACCAATTAAGCTACGAAGTCAGGCTGGTGGCTCAAATTGTGGAGTGCATTCAATCACCTACTCGATGCACTGTGCCATATGGTATCAACCAAATGATTCAGAGGACTGATTGCACTGACAGAATTTCACAAGTAACACCATTGTTCATGTTAACTATTGAAAATGGAGTACTTTTAAGTAGTTTGGTAGATATGTTAACTTGAGAGACACAAATGTGAAAAATCTGGGCTTCTGGTGGACTGAAACCGACCACAGAAATACGACAAACGTTTTAATACTTAAATCGCGTAACCAAAACGTTGGTCCAGAACGCACATTAGGATTTAGTTTACAGACTGTCGTTTTGATTATGAAGCACTATATGTACGTAATCATCACAACAAATTTCAACAATTATTAGCTTTCAAGGCATCAAAGTTGCACAGAAAGAGGATAGAACCAGGCAGAGATGTAAACTGATAACGAAGTTGGATTGTAGGTCACTTGTTCCTCTGATGACAGAACTGAGTCGATAGGTTCGACATTTTTGTAGTTGGATGTGACACATCATTCGAGGGATTAATTTGACAAATGTCGTTGCTCGTTGTGCGTGAAGAACGTGAATGACACAAAGGTTGTGTACTTCGCGAGTCGACACGACATACGTTTCGAAGCGAAAACAAAACGGAACATATATTTAACGTGGTAATAGTCCTGGCTCAAAGTAAGTGTCAACAGCAAATTCTGTATGCAGAAAACACCACTTCTGATTGAATTACTATCCAGAGTTTCTTAAAGAGTTTCTGATTGCTTCAATGAGGAATGCATATTTCTGTTTGATTGCTTTTGAGCGACTTAGTTCGTTTGTTTGTTCTTTCTCACAATAGTTAGACGAAAGGTTTCAGCAAAAACGAATTTTCTGTTGAATCATCAGGTCTACGACGTACAACTTAATTGGTGCTTACATGCTACGTACACTTGTCCAGATGGACGAAGAAATGCTGCTGAGTGCTCATCTAGTTCAGAGTGACTCAGTGAATCTGGCTGATTTTTCAAAGTTGGTTCAATGGTTTTAATGACGGTTAAGTAAGATAAACTGCTCCGTGTGGAATGATAAAAGAACGGTTTCACATTTTTGAAGTCCGAAGTATCGGAAATGGGTGGAGCATTAGACAGCCTTTTCATCAGGTTCTGTTTATACTTCTGTGCATCTGTTTTTGGCGGCTTGCTGATGAGACTTCTGACAAAGAAACAATCTGGTTGACCATCCTCATACATAGTTACCGGTCAATTCGAATTGGTTGCCTCTTAGTTGCACACGTTGTTCTCAACTTCCATTCAGATGTCTTTTTTGTACTGCATATGTGATAAGCAGCCTAACCGAAGTCTTGAGACAACTGTCAAAATAAATCAGACGAGAAAAAACGAGTAGTAAACAAAGTTGTTTTCAGTGCTTCGTTACCAGGCTGAACGTAGCGGATTTATATGGGTCCGTCAGAGGTAGTACATCAGTAGGGGTAAGTGATGGTAATTATTAATGTCAAGTTAAACAAGTCCGTGAAATCTGATCACGTAATACTAAGCATATGAGTCGTAAACGTTTCGTTTGTTCCTGTGGAGCGAGCTACATAGACTGCAGAGCAAGGCTACTTCCTGAGTGCATCTGGGAGCATCATCCAACGCGGCTAGCTTGAGAATCGATTGAGGTTTGTTCAACGGCGGTCGCTGCGCGTTTGGTTGAGTGAAACCATCTGACCAACCCGGCCTCTTCATTCAAGCGCAATCGAAGTGAGTCAAACGTCGTTTACTAACCAACGCAGAAGCCATTGTAATTCTCTCACACTCACCCCAGTAGTGCCCACGAAATGTCTGGTCAAAACATTGAGCCTCGCGTGGTCACGCTTGAATACCTCGGATGTTTCTGTCACACAGGAGTGCCTATTTGCTTTTCAAAGGTCAGTCCACTTCCATCTTGTTGGTCCTCAACTCTTAGACGTGAAACTCTCTCTGACACTAACTCCCTGGTACCAACATTCAGCTTGATAACAACATTAGAAGTGAGACATGAAGTCTAAGCACGCATGAAGTCGAACAGCTTTTTCAAATGCTAATAGTCTGCAATCCATGGTACTTCACCCTAAAACGTACATCCGTTCAGCCACTGTTTCGTTGTCTGAATCCAGTGCACAAATCCACTGGTTTAGGAATCAACAATACGGTGTCCGGTAGCATTTTACTAACAAACCCAATGACTTTACCAAATAGATCGCAGTCCGGTTTAGAGTGAGTAGCATCCTGTTAGTAGGGCCTGGGGTGGAAATTCCGTCCTTCTGAAGGTTGAAAAAAGGGTGGCAGCAGACGAAGTGAATCAAATTGTTTCAAAAACAAACACGGTGATATTCACAACAAAATGCGTTGTTCTTTGGTAAATCTCAGCGTCCTGATTTTGTTGCCTAACTGGACAGACAGACAAGCAGTCAGTCTAGGAGTGTGCAAGCCTCTATTTTAAGCACTTCCACGCTGTCTGCTGAAGGAACCTAAAGTACTGACATCCTGAGCCTATGGATGACTGCACTGTCTCAACTGTGCCACAGTCTTCGGAAGATGAAAAATATTATATTATATATATATATTATAATATAATGTATATAATATAATATACATATATAATATATAATAATATAATATAATAATATAATAATATATATATAATATAAATAATATATATACTAGTATAATACATATATATATAATATATTTCAACAATTCCGCAGTAGCTTCATGAAGCAAACTTAACGCCAAAACTAACCTCCTACTCTCTTCTGGATTACGTGAACGGTGCTGAATCTCTTGGAACCCAGCCAGCATAAAAGTTCACTGCTCCGGTCTTCCAGTTAATGAACCAATGTGCATCACTTACTAAGACTGATAGACGCTAATAACTGTATTCTTTTAACCAATGGTCTGTTGTATACCATACACCATAGCTTGTGAGTAGTGTAGTATGACTTGTACGCTCGAGAACTAACGGGCAAGTGACAACATCAAGGAGACAAGGGACTACGGGTGGCTATTAGAAACGTGTATATGCACTGTGTGGGACGTGTCACCGAGACGTTTGACAATGCACTGCTGCTTGACGTATGTGGATGCAAGTCAACCGTACAAAACAACGTTCGTTATTCTGTTTTTACATTCCTTGTAATGTATTTCGTGCATTAAACAATTTCTCAGGGAAGCCTCTTTTGCTGTCACAACAGAGCTAATGTTCGGTTTGCGAGGTCGTTCGTTGGGATCTTAGCAGTTTTCTCTGGGAAAGTCGGCAGCCTGTTCCAAACACAATGTACTCATTAGGTTATATGGCGCCCTAAGGACAGATGTGGTCAACTGATCTGTGCATTGTATGTAATTACCAGAAGCTTCTCAAAAACGAATAGGAGAATCCACAACAAATCATCGAGTTAATGTTAGCATCTTATACATTTTTCACTCTGTTAAGTGGATCAAAGCTATGGATGTTCTAGACCTGTTACAAAACAGGCACATTCCATCGGTCTTTTGGTTCGATTTATCAGATGTGTGGACTGCCTTTCAGTTGCTAATATTGCAGGACTGCTCTGAGATAAACCACAGTGAGCTTCCTCATTGACGATGTTTACTGCTGCTGATCTAAAAAATTACATATACTCTAATTAGAAGTCCATAATATGCGGGCTGATAATGAATGTAAAGAAAAAGATACCAAAATATTGTATTATGGCAAGCTAATTATCCCATCTGTCTGCACACTTCAGAAATGTTAAGAATGTTGAAACCAGTCCGAAAGACTTCCGTGTAACCCGATTGATAGAACTTTCTTCTCTGTTAATCGATCACAACGATACAACGCCATAACCTCTCACCCGATTTATTGTTGTTCCTGCTCTGCATGTGACCTTAATCATAACAGGCTGGTCACACGTATTCAGTGGCTTTGTTGAATTGTTATGCGATTGATAGAAGCACAGGAAGTTTGGCCAAACTTTCGATGGATTGCGAACTCTAGTTTATTGATCTGTAAGTTTTGCAAACCTAACCCGTCAATTAGAACATCTACTTAAACATTGTACACTGATCAATAAGAGCAGCTACCTTAGTGTATCCTCTATAAACTGCACCTATATGTTATTGTAGAGAGCAGGCGAACCATTGTCTGATCTCGAGGACGATATAAGAATCGTAATAACAACTGAGACCTTACCAATTTTTCGTCACCGATATACCGTGTTCAAATAGGGATGTGAATTGTCAAAGTTTTCCTTAACCAGTTCGTCAGCACGTAAATAAAAGTCAAATTTGTTGGATTAGTTGGCTCAGCAATACTCACCATAATAAAATTTGTGAAGAGGTGAGCGGACTAAGAGGATCGGTTTACTGATCAGTGGTCGGTGACTTGGTTAATTTTAAGTTGAACATCACTTATTTGATCACAGTATTCGAATTCAGATGGACTTTCCATACAACCCATTTAGAAAGGAAGCATTTGATTCGAGTTTCACTCTTGCTACATCTCGTCACTAAAGCATATCCTTGTCACGGCAGGGACTAGAACTACGGTCACATTATCCCAAGGCAACCATGATAACCACTGCACCACCAGCTCCATCTTAGTAAGTTAAGTCCCTGACTGCCTATCAGTATTTTAAAATATCGCCCAATAGTTTTATTCAGATCGGAGATTTCGACCTGTCACTTATGACCTAATGGCGGGGCTACCGATTGAAGTTACCGACGATCAGGTAACCCGACCATTGCTCACAAGCGAAATTGGTTGAGCGTTCAGATTTGGTGATTCGGTCCTGCCTAACATGAGGGCAATGACACGCTGGTCAATATGGCTGCCTCTTTAAAGCGTGGCCGGGGTTCTAATCCCGGCTGTAACACGAATATGCACTACTGACATGATATGGCAAGAGCAAAACTCCAGTCTAATGCTTCTTTTCAAAATAGGTTGGCTGGAAAGTCTATCTGAATGTGAAGGCTGCAATCAGACGGGTGCTGTTCAAAACGAAAGTACGATAAAAACCATCCTGAATTAAGAAAGCTCAATGAAAACCAATTGTTACGTTGTTGTACCAGTTAGTCGTGCAATCAAACAGCTTAGAGAAGGCACGGCTAGTCACACCGATGGGGTTGGACATTTTATAAGGTAGATCATATACACTCATCTTTGAGTCTTCACCATGAGTATCTTGTTTGCACACTATCCACCACCTATTTCTACGATTACAGGTGTGTGGTAAAACTGACACAGAACTTTAGGCTTTCTTATTATTCCAGAGCGTTTCACCATCCCGGTGGAAACATTTATTAATTTACTAACTGATCATTCCAACTGGCAAATCATTCGGGTTTGCCGCCACATCTTACGGACTGTTTGAAAATATCAAGGTGGTCAGTGTAGGTACGGCATTCCTATTTGGCGTTAATAACTTAGGTTGGATCAGCTGCTATATGCAATGGAGTAGCATCCGTGCGTCCCTTTTACAGTGGCGCTTGATCAAGCGTCTTCAGATAATGTACAAATATTTTCACTACCTTACTTGGTCGAGTTCTTTCTTGCTTTTCTGAATTTGACATTTATTTCTGTTTGTTTTGACTGATTCTACTGTGTCACTTTCGAACGGACGTGGTACAGTGAACTGTTGAATTGATTAATTGGGTTACAGTAAGAGGTTAGCAGTATATGTTGGGATTAAAGAGAGATAGCTGGTTTCATTCTCAGATTATACATGAGCAAAAGATTTAGGCATAGTATTGGTGGGATTTTCATTTTACCGCACATTGAAGCTCTACTCTGTAGGCTCTCTGCCAAATTCTGAAAGTAGGAAATCTTAGCTCTGTACTCTAGACCATCACATCAAATACACGGAATTTCCTAAAGAGTCGCGCCTTCAGAAACTAGCCTACTTCTCGCTCTGTCTTCATTTCCAATAATATTCCACATAAATGACCGCAGAACTATTAGGTATTCTTAAATTCTTCCTGTGTACTGAGTTTTGCTCACAATAAAACTTGACTTTGAGTACTGGCAGTAAATGATGTATCACTGAGAAAATATCTATACAGTATGCTTCATTGAAGTCCAGTTACACGACAAGCTTTCTCGAGAAGTTACCTCCGACTAACTAGCCGCGATGAAAATTTTCAAACGGGTCGTTTCTCTAGGACTTTGTGACCAGGCTCAAGACCTCCAGCAGCGGACTGCCGTCTAACATAAGGGCATATACTAGTCGAAAACCAAAAATTTCAACGAACGATCCGCAAGGAAATTGTATTAAAGAATCTGGTATGTGAGAACACACTAAGCAGAAATGAAAAAATGCAGAGAACCCAAAATCAAGCATCTTCATGCGCAATTCAACCGTTAAATTTTAATTCACTGAAAGCAGATAAGTTGATATTGTTGCAGTTTCTGTTGTGTTTGTTGGATTTATTTCTGCAATAGCCAAGTTCAAAAATCATTCAATGAGCAACTACAGCAAGCATAAAATTGGCATTGTGACATTCATTACTGATATTTCTGAAACAACGACAAAACGTCCATTCGTCCTATAAATTCCAGTGGTTCACAAAGAGTTATCAAGCAGTGTGATCCATGAGCTGTCCTATATAAAATGCGCGCTGATCGGCAAACAACTCAGCGATTGTGGACGAGCGGAACCCTCACTATAACTAGGATGACGTTCCAATACCAAGTGCAACAGATTTCCAAAAGAACTAGGAATGATCACAGTTTGGTCGTCAATCAACAAACGTGTGACCTTGAGACCAGTCCACGAACAAGATAGAGACAAGGCTATTGGAACAACTGATCCGCCGATAACGCTTTCAAAAACACCAGTGGTTAGGGAAATCCTGTCCTGAAATTCCTCTGACACTTGACCGCCTAGTATAAAGTGGAACCGGTGAAGGAATCAGTTGGAATCACGCGGAATGAAAAGGTAATTTAGTGTCTTGCTGTCACTACGGAGAACAGTCGAGTAAGAACAATTGCCACATCCCTAGATAAGAATTTTCCGTACCATCTTCAGACTAGATTGTGTTGTGGAACTCCAAGCTGATAAATCTGTAGTGTTTGCTATTAAAGTGTGTGTATTAAAGTGTGTAGTAAAGTGTGTGTATTTGTAAGATGTCCCGTGGACAGATCTGGATCACCCATATAACATAACTGAGTTCAAATTCAACATTTACGTGTTTTTATGACCACACACTTTTACTCACCATTGATAAAAACGGACGCTTCTACGTCCGACTGTCCGTCACAATCCGCTTGAAATCGATGAGTTACCAAGTGTTTCTTCCTGATGAGTTAAACACACAGTTATGATTCCATGCAGTTTTGTGTTCGGATGTCCCTGAACCTCACGGTAAACAGCGGTCGTCTACTTCAGTTATGTGTCTACAACTAGCTGGCTATCATGAACACCTGATTCCAACCGGATTCGATCGATAACACGACGTGAACTCGTTCACGAAATGGTTGCTACCACTTACGTAATCGTATGACATGCGCGAAGTGCGTATCCTGTGAGTGTTATAAGAGGCCTCGTAGACTGGTGAGGATCAATTTGCTCGTTATCGTGCGCAAACCAGTTTATTATTGATCAGCCGACCATCACTGAAGAATGAAAGTCAAAGGACTACAGAACTCAAAAACGCGAACTATTTTCTAATATATGATCACCGTTTTTCTTTAGAGCGTTTACAAACCCACTACCCCAGACTTCATGTAACAGTTTTAGGAAACGGATCACGGGAACAGCTATCGAAATAATACATTTTTAATGTCAGAAACTCCCTGACTGATTCGACGACGGCGATGCACATCTCTCGAATCTGACCCAAAGGAACAATGCAGCGCTTGCTGCTTCCATTGTGTGTCCAACCAATGAAAGAAGGAAGCTAACATTCTACAGCCCTTCCCGTCAGTTCACAGAACGGTTTTGCGAAATCAAAAATGGCTAGTGGAAAAAGTGGGATATGCTAGTTCAGGACTGTGCTGAGCACTGGCAACCTAGTATTTCATCTACCCAGTCAACCGAATTCAATAAGCACAACCGGATCAAACAATGGAGATTTGGCGCAAATACTCTGACAGCTTAGTGAATCAGCGCGTTACTGTAAACCGAATTACACTGGAGAATTTATTATAACAAGCCACCAGACAGTCACGTGACCTCCCCACGGCACTCCACAAATGTTCGGAGGGTTATGAGAAAAGCTCGAAACGAGAAGGCAGCAAGTAAAAGTAGACAGATAGGATACCGTCCGAAGAACGACGGCGCGCCTTTGAAAAATCTCATGCCCAACCAGTTCACACCATCTGGAAACATTAAACAGACCCTGGAGGAGCTCGAGTGTGATTTTAGAACAACTTGTGAGCAATCGGTAATTTGTTGTATTGATAACATTTCACTCATGACAGTTTTTTCGGACTACCTGAGTCAAATATAAATTCAGGGGAATTTAAGATAGGCGATCTATAAACAATTAAACGGAAGAGAGAATAATAGTTCATATGTAAGGATCAATATTAGGTTCGAAATGTTAATTACAACAGGCCAGAGACAAGTGACCAGCCAGACAGTAGTGAGATCGATATATTGTATCAGATAGGTTGGTCAAGGTAAATGGGAGAATCATAATCACGATGTGTTGAGACTTTCGTATCACCCAGCCTTCAATACAGTCAGTTTGATCAAGTCACCACTAGCTACCACATGCCCAGAGTTCAGCCCAATTAAATCTGTCTACAGCGCATTTAATCTTCGCAGTTTCAGCGGCCATTAAAATCAAACATACCTGTGTAATTCTAACCACTCTTCTAACTACCTTGGCATTTTCCAGATGACATCTGTGATCTGTGTCTAAAGCGTGGCAGTCAACTGCTGAATCTCTGATCATAGTCTGGTATTCCAGCTGACGTAGGGGTGCCGTTCCAATGTCCCTTCGGTGTTCATTTACCCTCGTTCTAACTTCTCGTGCTGTCCGCATGATATGAACTTGTGAAAAGTCCATGTATTTCAGTATGTGCCCGAAATTACTGTTTTTCTTTACAACAAAGGATTAGTAAGACACCACGATTTAATGTGACGTCGTCCTTTTTCGAAAACTTGTCTTGATGCCTGCTTGGTTCAACAGTCTACAAACAACCACTGACGTGCGTTCCTTGAATAGAATAACAGCAGTGCTTCGCCATTCCCTTGGTGCTTTTTGTAATGAGTTGAGAATCCGTCTTAACTGTCTCTTACAGTTTAGAGTAACCCCTGTCTGGTGACGTAACCACTGTCTCCTTCTGTGATATTTTTTTCAACCACCTCAGTGCAAAGAAGCAACACCTATGAAACTTGTTTGGGATGAACGGATTTGTACCCAGCAGTATTAGGTAAGTTCGCGATTTTGTGATAGACGACAGTCTCGAGCCTCTTCCTACCCAATGAACCAGAGAGTCCAAAAATGACATTCGACCACTACCACACTCTAGTTCGTTTGTCTATCTGACTCTGACATCTGTCCGATTGGAGTATCGTCAAAATGTTTCAGTCCGATCTCGGTTCACACCCAAAAAAATTCATCCACACAGTGCCACCAAACTTGTGGTCAGCCTTAAGAATGACCCAATGTCTCCTACCCACATTGTAAGTGATTGTTTGTTTAAATATGGGATAGCAAGAGTCCCATGAAATATACGATTCTGAATCGTAAACAAAGTAGTTCATACCTTAACTTATACCAGTTACTATGTGGACAGTAGTTAAGTTCGTTCATTCTCCTAATGCAGTATCTCTTAATAATGTGTGGTTATTTTGAACACTGTTTCTTGGGGAACAATGGCAAATAGTGATGTAATATCAGAGCTAACGAGTACTTCGTCATGCTCCGCAGAAATCAGGCTGGTTCTGTTGACAAAATCAAGAGGTCCTGATAAGGTGACACGGTTTGTCCGTTAACTTCTGTAAACTTCATGCCAAATACCTTGCAAACACATGTGATGAGGAGCCAATCTTCCCAACACCCCGTATGAGATGCACACGGGCTTCGTGAATTTTTCCCAGTCCATAATGATTTGGGGTTGGTGTGCACTGCGGGCAGAAACCACACCGCTTTTCTTGTCCCAATCTATCTTCTGCCAACATATGCAGAATGTAGTGAGTGAATCCTATACGGTCGCAGCACGTGTGGTACCTGGAACGTTTCATGCCTCGAATGGTCCTAACACTAAATGGTTCTAGGCGGGATGATGACTTCAGCAGGAAAATATCAATTTACTCTTTCTTAGACACAGATGAACACAGGAATGGTATTTGTTCAGATCAACGCGTCTCTGATACTCTCGTTGGTTGCACAGTGTACGATGTAATCGTCACCAAAATTGATCAGGCGCGAACTTCTCCACGGCGACCAATTTTGTACTCGTCAGGGCTGATTGCCTGTGTCTGAGCATTGTATCTCTTATCACATTACTTTGACAGAGTCTATAGAAGCGAAATACACGGTGCAGCCAGTTCAGCTAAGCGAATTGGCAGCCAGGACAGACCGCATACGCTGTGATTTCAATGGGTGTGAAAACCTTCTGCAGCAGTACACCGGAGCGACAGGTTAATGATAATTTCTGAGTGAATGACCTAATAGAAACGGCTGGCAGCTTACAAAAACTCACGAGCCAGATAGACACGACATTATATTGATACGTAGAATGCGCACCGTAAAGAAGAGGAAAATGAGGAATAGACATCAACCAACTGGATTATCGATATTATCATTAACCAGAGGGAAACACCAACAACCAACAAAACAATTTCAGTAAAACCGTTAACAGTACACCTGTAGTTGACATTGTTACTTATTTCCCATACAGCCACGATAGAAAGAACAAACTCAAGGTGAGAGCAGAAGAACGATAAAGAAACTTATTCTCCGTAACTCCTCGATTCAAACTCAAACACTTAACATTAAGATGTCTATACCTTGTTACCAAACAGCCGAACACAAGTGAGAGTAAGAAAGCATCTACATTTGAGACTGTGGCTGACTGGTTATCATCTCACAGATAACTCAGTTAAACAGCAATAACGCCCACGCTGTAGGCTTCACGGATTCGACAGAATACTTGCTGATTTTGCTGAAACACTTATTCATTTCCTTCTCCACTTCTTGAGTTGCATCTTATATATCCTAAGATTGAGATTTCAAATTCCTCTGGCTAGATAAAGCCGTATCAGTATCAAGATCATTACTGATTATATGGTACAGTAGCAGTAAGATTGTGTCATCCGTCAGTTCTTGGATGTGACCAAACTCGACACATCATTTGCATCAACCGTTATTAAATAAAAAGATAATTAAGTCCAGAGTAACATCCAAATAACATCAGACAAAACTTGATTTGTGTTGGAAGTTATAAATCGGTGTTCGTAAAGCGGGGAACACATAATCGGAAAATACAGACAAAATGACAGGTGAATAAACCGTGAAAAGAAATAATTTTACTACTCTATTATTAACATAGTAAAGGAAAGAAGGAAGAAATCTGATGATTAGATGCAAGACAATACAGCCGAAGAGATCATGAATGTCGACTACCACAGTTCAGTTCAGCCACCAGCTCTGGAAATGTGACTTCGGTGATCGAGACGAAACTTTGTCGAGGACGACTATACAGGTGCAACTGAGCTTCGTGCACGTGGTACCAAATCCCGTGCACATGAAGGGTGCCGGATTGGAATCGTTCGGTAAGCAGCGGATGTGAATAGACATGGGACATCTGTTGAACCACGTTGATCTGACATGCAGAGATAGAAACAATTAGAATAGTGACTAGTCAGCATCTGGACTTAATTCAGGTAAATATTACGAGAACCGGAAGCTTGCAACACTGCCACCGTGACGTTCCACATCTACAGAGTGACGAATTTACATTGATCGATCCGTGCGTTAACCAGACACGTTGCGACCTCCACTCTGCACCTGAGAAATCTGGTCTCATCCGATTAACCGTAGCACTAGTGGTGTGATAACAGATATTGTCGTGTCAGACCGATTAGCTGCTTGTCGGAAACGCAACAAAAATTTCAGGCCTGAGTAAATGGATGTCAAAAGTCAATTATGAAACAAACAGACTGTTTTGTAATAGCGAGTTGAGCTTAACCATTCTACTGTTTCTGTGTACACACATTACCTTCAGTCAGAAAAACACTTAGTTCAGCCCCATGCAGGATCACTCAATTAGATAATCTGTGAGGCGAGCCGTTGATTTCAGTCCCCTCCCTGACCACGTCATGAGTGAATGGATCAGCGTTCATTAAATGAATCAAACAAGTTGCTGACGGCTGAAAATCACGAGATTACTAGTCCGAGATAATCGTTAAAACAGCCAAACCAATCACGAAGATAACAATTCCCCTATTTTCAGCTACAATGTAGATCGGAGTATAGACCGACTGATCTAAATAGTTGGATATGTCTGTAGCAAAAACAGCACTAGTAGACACTTTTATAGCTAAGTTACATCCAGTTCCCGTGTATTTCGTTTTCAAAAAGTTACTGTCTGCCTTCCAGCCGAATCGAATCGTGAACTTATCCAAAGCTGCCGTGTCTCAATGTATCAGACTGCACGTAGGCTAAACTCTCACATGGTGTCGCTTGCACAGACAGTTGACCTTAAATGTCTAGCCAGCACGTTAATGGACTTCAGCCTTGTGGACCCACTCTTTTGCGGTATCACGCGCTTTATTCCGATTGGTCAGTTGATCCTTCGTCCGCCTGTTTGTCCCATTTTACCGAATGTGCACCGTATTCCGGCACAGATACGTTGCGTTCATAAACATGCAGAACACACCTGAACGGGTTACTAGAATAGCCTTACCATCTGTGCATGAACTGCGCTTTTGATGTACACAAGAGTATGCCGGATTTGGAATGGACTAATTTGCAACCCAAAACTGACCCCTCCAGGATTTCATGAGACCTGGATAGTGGAAGGATGAGGACGATCAACCGTTAAATTTTTAATCTGTACGTAGCTGAATCGCTACCTCTGTGCCAAGTCAAAAGTCATGTAAACTTCTCCGAGTCCCAGCACGTCCACAGACTGAACCATCAGCCATCAATCGAGCGGATTTATCCTCAGTGTGATTCGCCCAAGCAGTCACACAGGTAGACACTCTGAACAACGTATGAGGAACAGAAAAGCAAAATTGGAATTTTATTCAAGACCAAGTGGATTATAGAGTCGGAAACGCCAGCCAAAATAGGTCATTTTTTGATGTATTGCGACATCGGCCAGTAGAGGTCGCCTGTTCACACGCCGGTTTGTGATACATGAGTCTGACAAGATAGGGCTTAATGTTTTAGTTATTAGGTATTCCAGCACACCCCTGTCCTCGCTACTTCGCTTTATGTCAGTCGTCTTGAATATTCATCTGATATGCAGAAGGTCCCAGATCGGAAATAATATGTCCCAAAATAAACACCACCACCGGTTTCTCACAATTTGTTCTCTGCTTATCGACACATACCGGTTGAAGAGACGAAGACCTCAGATACTAAGGAATCTGTCTGATGACATTCAGTCCTAAGTGGAGTTTCTGTCTCCCTGACAAAATACACAAGACACATAATTACCAAAGCTGTAAGCCGCAGAGCTGGAACACTGATCGCAAGCGATTACATAATCAGGCAATTCAAGGTCCATATAAAATGAACACCAACACAATTGATCGCAATTTTCACTTCCCTATAGACTTTTCCATTAATGTTTATCGGCCAGAAGCACCAAACTCAAATTTCGCTCTTGCTGAGGCTCACTCTGAGCGGCACTCACAAATGAATTTGGTTGAAGATTTGCAAATGTTGATTCGGTTGCGCCTAATCTAAGGTCAGCTGTGCAGTGGTCAGTGCGGCTACGACAGAAAAGCATGATCAGAGTACAAACCTCGGTCGTGACAAACTCCAACAAGACCAAAGCGTGAGTCTAGTGGTTAGTTTCGGGAAAAGCAACCTGGCTACGGAAAAATGGAATATGCGACCAGTTCTATGCAATGTTCAAGGTATATTGGCAAAAATCTCCTATTATTTACCAGCATTTTAGTGCCTATGAGCACAGTGGCGAATTTTGTGTGCGAGCATAAAAATAACCAACGACAAACCTGTGAAAGACGGTCAACATCACTCAGATCTTTAAGTGCGGTAAGCTTCAATCTCAGTGGTGTCTTCAGAGTCAGTGTGTCAGTGACCGGAAACTCCAACAGATTAGGCTTCCGCTCGTACTTCCGGAACCCTTCCATCCCGTTTTTGGCGGCCCACTGTTGTAGCGGGGTCATTTGTGACGTTTTCAGTTTGTCGTTCATAATTGACGGTCCCATGGAGTCGAGGAGATGCATTGCCTGTGTATAACAAAAGCAGATGAACAAAAGATCACTCTAGTTGATTGGAATTGTCACTTCGGGTTGAAATAAACTTGACAGTATTCACAGTTAAATGGAGCTCTCGCATCAAGATAGAACTTTAGCCAATACTTTTCGAAAAGAAGCACTATATATATGGAGCTCTTTACTGGTGCAAACGGTGTTGCCATGGCAGGGGTATGAATTTCGATCCATGTTCTCAGTAGGTAACCGCTGCACCACACTAGAAGCACCGACCAGCCAGACTGATATGTCCAGTCTAATTCTATAGTTGGTAACGATCAGGTTGCTCAACCGCATAAACAGGAGCCAATTTCCTGTTAACTCCAAACAACAGCCTTAAGATCAGTACTTGTCGGTCACTGTGAAGCCCGCCTAAGACACAACCGATTCATCACAGTCAAAAACTCGGTCGCGTACGATAATTTAATAGTGCTTAATGTGGTCACAAAGATACCTCAGTTAAGATGGCTCGGAATCCACGTTTCCATAATGGTATTGCTAT
The DNA here is from genome assembly GCA_008508345.1 of Paragonimus westermani. Classification (NCBI taxonomy): domain Eukaryota; kingdom Metazoa; phylum Platyhelminthes; class Trematoda; order Plagiorchiida; family Troglotrematidae; genus Paragonimus; species Paragonimus westermani. The sequence goes on from QNGE01001558.1 coordinate 143,642, forward strand.
ACACTATTGTTGAACACCCAGAAATGAGTAATATGCAATTTATAAAAGTAAAACTGGTCAAAGAATTCCATCTAGACAACTGTTTGAGCAAGAAGTAGTTGGACATTGTACCACTTCCTACAGCACGGATTAAGACGAGGTCATCTGCAATGCAAAGACACTGCACAAAACGGGAGGTAGACGTTAACCGGTTAAAACATAAAATGCATTTCAGCTGTTTGGTCTAGCTCACGCAAGCGCGAGTGTAACACGTGTCTCAATGTGACATCGCGAACAGGACAACACGATGCCGCTAGTTTGCAGGCGTTAATGCGTGTGTGTGCACCCCGACGTAAAATGTCGCATCCTTGAAGACAGACTGTAAGAGCACCGTCAGCCAACCTAGATTTCAGCCAGGATCGTCTGGACAATGTCCCAACCACCAAGTGAAAACAGACACGATACCTCTAATTACACTCAGCCTGACGCTGTTGGTTTAAAAGTTACTCCAGGAAATCCCAAGAGACAGTACTATACACCATAAGGAGGGAATATTTGTTGATTCATAATCAGCCTTCACGGAAGGCGTTTTTTGACCGCTATCATTTGCTTCATGGATACAAAATACCTGACGCATGGACAAAGAAGCGGGATCTCACGTATGTTAGTTGGATTTCAAAAGCCTTTTGATTCGGTCAGTTACCGATCGCCGATGATGAGGGTGGAGATATTAGTGATACCTCGGAGTTCCGTAGCTAAACTTAGGGCCTTCTAAAACGACGGGTTTTATGCCCAAGTTCAAGGTCGAGCACTAGTCCTGTCAACGATGTAACCAAATAAATGACCTGTTCCAGCTGTTTGTCACCGATATAAGATTGACGAGGCACCCAACAAAGAATGAACTTGATAAAATCTATTGCTGGGTCAATAAATGAGAATTTTCCATGAGTACAGGAAATGTTAGCGGCTAAGCTACTGTTGACGAGAGTTTACTCGTCGAACATTTTCTTATGTCCTCATTTGATAGTCCAGCGATGAATTAATATGAACTTGCGCCAATTTCGATTTTATCAGGTATAGGAAATAAAATCAGAATAAGTAAAAGACCGAAAGTGTAGTATGCAAAAATTACAGATGGTCCTGTTACCATCTAAATGATACTGATACGCAAAAGTAACTAGCGCTACTAAAGATCTCATTGTCGATAAAGTTATCGGACCGGGAGTGTTCATGATGTTGTTGGCAAGGATAAGTTAGCAAAAATGAAACAACTAAATAATTAAATGGATAAACTAAAACAAAAGGGATCATACGCATCAAACAGTGAACAAGAAAAACTTATTACTGCCCCATATAAAATGTGAATTAATGTTTACACACTATACAGCAGATAGGCTGACGCTATCTTCAGAACACTGCAATGGATTTCATCAAGTTTGCATGTTATGTTGTTTTCTGATAGTCACCCCATTGCATTCACGTCAGCTGTCAACAAATGACCTGAGCAGTCCCAGTTGTTGAGATAGATGACAAACAATGGTCGTCGTCGAAATCTACTATTGAGAATCCGCTCTCGGCCAGACTAGTACTCGATTCTATTCACTCCACAGTTCAATTTGGCTTCCGATGTGTCTACTGGATGAAGATCACGCGTACGATCAGAGGAGGTGGTAAGCAGATAAGTAGGTTGCAGTCAGCAAATGTAATCGTAGGCATTAGACAATGAAGCTTCACTAACACTGGCCGAACGCTAATTGATCACCTACAGATCATGTGTTTACAACACCGGGCATGCAACATCCCCTAGTAAATCCTGCAGCTGCCGACTGCCTTACCACTGATCTGGGCATGAACTCATCGTCATGTGATTGGATTCATGTGAGTAGCACTCGGTTTCGCATGTGCTCTATCCATGCCACGTCATAGGGCTGTGAAGTGACCAGTTTGGAGATGTGGTAGGTTTTAAACTTTAAACAGATGAAGTTGATCATTAAAGAGATTTTCAAAATACTCCAATGATTTATTAATGCCACCGAGTGCCAGCTATTTAGGTCAACGTGCAAGTAAGACGAGGGGAAGACTTCGCATTTTAACTAAGACAAGATTAATGGTAAATAGAACGATTAGCCACCTCAAATCATTTGCGTAGACTCAGTATTCACAGAAGTGTTTAACGGACAATTGAATAGCACTGAAATCAATCATACAACTGGATATGGCATCAGATATTATGGAATGAAACCCATGTTTCTCATACTGTTGTTTGTTTCGATGATGAAAAAAGATTAATCTGAACAGGCCTGGCTCGGGGATGTACTACTGGTATTATTTTCTAACGGAGGAAGTGCGCACAAGCAGACGTGCTGACGACGGAATCCCGCTAATCCAATGGAAGAACTTTGAGCCTTCGAAGTGGACTGGCCCTATTGAACTACGGTCACTACTTTGACTTCTCTTTGCTAGTTACAGTTGTCTCCACTTATCTAAACCAACATAAGACTTTAGGCTTCCGACAAGTAGGTGCCCCAGTTCACACATGGAATCTCACCGCGGCGTGACTAATTGTCTGGAGGACTAAGATTCTGTGCTGGCCAGGGTGATTCCCTGAATCGAACCCTCTAGAAGATCCCTGAGATTGTTCGTTTATCTTGTTATACAAAGATACTAGATGTACACCTTGTAGGCCGAACTAGTAGTTACTGTGACGTGAATGTGTAGGAGTCCGAGACTCACCATCTTACTGACTTTCATCGGAATTATATCTGGTCAACGCATCGAAACACTTGGGAGAATTAGCAATCTAATAAGCCTTCTCTCATTGCGGAAACTATTTGCTGCTAATTTGTTGGTAAGAAAGATACTGCAGAAATGCAGAAGCTGTGTTGTTTTGTCACAAGTGTGTCTCTAAATTTGTTCACATAATCAAAGTGAACAGCTCAGACTCTATTCAAGAGACGTGTGTTTGTGCACTTTGCTTGACAAGGTCACTTGAAAGTTGGATATGCCATCTTACTGGATAAGCTCTCCGTCGCAAGTCGTACAAGGAGCAAGTCGCTGGGAGAAAAACCTGGAAGGCAACCGTAGGAACAAAATACTGCAATAAACGACAGGTACAAGAAACTGGCTTTGGTTATATGGCAACGGAAGTGGATGTCGGTAACTGGGTGCAATAGCAAACAGATAAAATTCAGAATTCTTGCAGATCGTTGTATGGGCCAGATGATCCCTGGTCGTCAAAACCGGAGATGGAAGGTACTTGAAGGGCCTATCCGGATCTTAAGAAAAAAGACCGATTCTGCAACGCGATTTGAATAAAGGTTTACACGACTTCTCTAGACGAAAATTCTCAAGTTCACCAACCTGAAAGTAGGTTACAGAACTTCTTCAGCACAGATCGTACAAGTTACAAATTACAGAGGACATTTTAAAAGTAACACAAGAGCTACTCTGTTTTATTGCATCTGGAAAGTTTGTTACACGTTACGAACAGAAGTAATACTTTAACAAAAGAAATGCGAACAAGCAAACTCACCACTAGTGCTAAAGTAACCTGTAAAATAGACACGGTGAGCTCACCAGGTTAGTGCGCTCTGTAATAATTTCTTAGATATATACATGAAATCGATATGACAAAATCAGATGAAATGAAGAACAAGATAGATAACTCGAGACCGAAGGTTCATCTTTTGCAGACTATGAGTGATTCTATGTTGTGCTATAAACGACACCGACTCAAGAAAGTGCCGAAGAAACTTGTGATACATTGTTCCCAAGAAGACAAGCCAAACCGCACCTAAACGCCATGTGACAACCGTTAACCAACACAGACATATATTGGAAGCGATGTGAGCAGTGTGTATTTCCCCAAAAGACCATGTACAATGGTGCAGATACAAACTGTGTACTCCAATTGAACGTTGTACAGGCCATAGGTTTTGGGTTTCCAAGTGGCCATAGAGTGTTGGTGGGCTGCTAAGTCGATTGTGTAGGTGAGGTTTTTTTTAGATTAAACAAGGTTTTTCAGAATTTTGAAATTCTCCTGGCTGAAACCCTCCCGAATCAGCTGGGCAGTTTGTAAGGAAGCAACTAGTGGCAAATGTAAATAAGGATCACACACAAAAAGATGACTGAGTAGCTTGATGTTAAGATGTAGAGAATGTGATATTATTAGTTACGCACGATTGGCGTCATGAAGTTGTTCATTCAGAAGAGACCTCAAATACCAATACTTCGACTAGACTCAAGCCAGCGGAGGAGTAACATGTCTCCACGCTAAATCGGATGTAGCAGTGGAACCGCGCTCGATAATGTTATAGTTGAACCGAGTTACCAAATGATCCTACTGTGTCATACCGAATCTTCCAAATGTTCCAAGGGATCTCTTGCCAATGGAGGATTGTTAACTGTATTCGAAATAATTACTCACAAAGGTCAAAAGTAGCCGACCGAATAATCAAGTGAAACTTCATAATCAGTTAAGCTTACTTTGCAATCGGAATGACCACAGATGACTATGTCGTTGACTTTGTTTCGTATGCAGGCCAATTCAAGAGTGCCCAAAACGTTACATTCTTGGTCAGACGAGTTGGCCTGAGGTACAAAATTGCCTGCATTTCTAACAATATAGAGTTGCCCTGGTTGAACAGATAAAAACTGTGAAGGAAAGACACGAGAATCCACACAGGAAATCATCACAGCTACTGGCTGTAGAAATAAGAACGGAATGAGAAACGGAGGTAGTATTATACCGCTTACGCTCTGTAGAGATTTCAGTTGATTTAGGAAAGCCTGCCTGCCAGTTCGCGAATATGTCAAAGCACCTTTCATTAAGATCTCCATAACCATTTTCAAAAAAGCTGAAATAAAGGAAGATACTCAAGGCTAAAACCGTCATAGTATAAATACCAGACAAATTTGGGTGACAAACCAAGAAACCCCAACATCTACATCGCATGAGGTGCGTTACTGTGCAACATAATACACATGTGAGCAGGGCACTTTCCAGGCCACCTGAGCCAAGACAGAGGCATTCGCGATAACCGGTCTAGGATAACAATCGGTGCTATTACCAGTAAGCTATCGATCGACAACAAATGTCAGCAGAGTTAATACGTCCAAACAAAACAATGTGCACGATTCGGGAAACTGAATGCCAGGTTTACAGTTTGAGCAATAAACCTCTAGAGCGACGAGCGATCGAGGCAGCAGTGTCCACCTTCGGGGTTCTCATTAAAAACCAGTCGGAACAGTGATCTGTCTACATGTTCATGTGTTTCTGACAATGACTTTCATTAGCCATCATTTTTATGGGACGTCAAATGAAAGAACGGCTTTATTACTAACACCCTGCGCTGCCAAGCTCGCATCTCAAACCTTACACTAACAACTTATTCGTTGTTTTTAGTCTAACACTAAACAACCAAATTCTCTTCTTTTGTTTTGTAGTTTAGAAGCTCAGACAAGTTTGGATCAAATCGATTTGTTCAAATGTCAGAATTTTTTCATAAGGTTGTTTCTAAGTTTGATCTAAGTTAGATACGTAGGTTTTGTTCGGTTTTCAACCTGAATACTCTCTGGCTCAACCGGGTTGTCATTTTGGCGACCATTTCCCCGACTGTGCCATTCACATGTACACATGTGGACAACCTTACCGAACCCTAGTGCACTTGAGGAGGTATGCAAAAGCGGACCATATGACCCAGTTTTAGCAACACCGATCGTCGACATCTAGTTCAAAACGATAAACAGACGCAAGCTCGCAACCACTTGACTGCAGCGTCACCAGTTGGCAGGCTGAAAATGATTATTGGAATTTGATTGTTAGAAGTCCAACGCAGAATGGAAACCTTCTGTGTGCTTACAGCACTTTCTTTACTCAAAGTGGTTTACTGAACTCTCCTGAGGAGACGGTGAACATCCTGGCGAACCTATCAAGGTGAGTCCGGGGGTGAAAATAATTTTACTGACAGTTCCGTTGATAGAACGGATCGGTATCCGCACCAGAAGATGGTCGAAAGTCCCTCCAAATGATTGGCTCAGACTGGTATTCACATAGACTGCCAAACGTGCAACCAAGCGCGAAACTCGGTGGCGCCAGTTGTAAAGGACATCTTGTAAACAGGCGACAATTTTGACTCGATCATTCCGTTCACTGTTTTGCTACGAGACTCAAACTCAAACGTTCTCCCCATCCATGAAGCTGTGTTGGTGGAACAAAGGCAACCAGTACCATTTGCGCAGAAGTTGATTTACACCGTCCATCTCCCGTGATAAGGAAATTTTCGCCTTAACTTCATTTCATTCAACTACTGCTGTCAGGCGTCTCTGTTATATATTCCGTTTGCTTTTAATACAGAGTTGACCAGATAAATGAAAATGTCAACAAACCTCGACATTTGTATTCAAGATGTTTTGGTGAATTGGATCAGAGTTATGCACTGGATGTAACTTATAAGTGAGTCTATTCTGTGCAGTGACAGAACGTACAAAAACTGAGCATTTCCAACTGTTCTTTGAGGGAGTGAGGATCTTCGTCGGATTACTTAAGTCTGCAATCTTGAACGGAACTTAATGGAGCAAAATTCCGCTTCGTATACTTTTAGGAATAGCCTACCTTGCAATGTTTTTTTCACGTTAAGGCCCGTTACCTTAGTCGGCGTTCAAGCAATTTTAATTGTGTTAAAATTGTTCAGGCGCGGTAACCATATATCTACGTTTTTTAATCAATATGTAAGTGTTAATCATTGGATAGCTCAGTACATTCGGGAAGCGTTAAAATGTCTAAACGTGGAGAACACAAGATTCTGCCAAATTCAAACCAGCACCAATAAATTCATGCCCCTAAACAGAAGCAATCTACTAGTTCAGTTGCACAATCACAGCGGAGGTTTAGAATTGTACAAAGAGGACTGCGTGTAGGCCTTGCTATCTTGCTGTTTGTGGTGTTCACCAAATGCTGTATTCCTGATAAGCAGTTCTATCCAACAGACAAGCCTTATGCGGGCCAGCGTTTGAGCACCTGAGCTGACTTTTGAATTGTGAAACGATAGATAACTGCAAAGTGAGGATGAGCAGGTAGCTTTTCGCTGTGTTGGCTGAACTTTTGTTTGCAAACAAGCAGAATACAAGACGGTTCACAAACGTTCAAGTGTATTTCTGCCGTGATTTCGAGAAATCGGTAAGCTTTTTTGAGCTCTAATGATCGTTCCATCTGTCTTGCTTAAGTGTTCGGATCAGGGCTCATGAGATAAAAACGGGGCCTTGCCGTTTTCTCCAGCAAACGTTCAAAACAAACTGCCTACAATTTCGTCAGTCAACCTATACATGGTATGTTACGCAAGCATAATGTACAGTGAAATACAGGCTCAAATCACCGGTTAAGGTTGACAGGGCGAAATATTTGATAATTCCCTAATGCCGTCAGTAGTAGCCATTTGGTTGTTTCAACCGTTGTTCAACCCATTTTTGTTCTATCACCACTCAGAGAACATCTGTTCACAACTTCGAAGTGCTGTCTGGGAAAATGAACAACAAGAGTATGCAAAGCGCATATCAAACAGTACTGAAAACTGAACCGTCCAGGTCAGCACGGTTAAGTGACTCAAGTGTGTACCTGGAGGAAATCCCAACAGCTGTATAAACTTAATGTGAACAGTTCTGTTCCAAAGAGGCATTGCAGATACGACAAAAGCGGGCTTCTGTTGATCCAGAAGAACTTATGAACAAACGTCGATTGATCCCGATGACTCAGAATGCGACGAACACCGCCATAAACTGGAACGCAGACTTAAAAACAGTCTTGATAAGAACGGTATGGTTTATTTACCCCCAGCAGACCGAAAAGCCGGGAGAAATTCATATCGAAGGATAGCCGTCCTTTTGTAGTAGCGTATGGAGTAGTAATGCATTTTGGCTATCCCCGGCAATGTACGTGATCCATGAGTAAGCATATTTAAGGCTCAATGAACCCTGTAATTCCAGGTGACTACCGCTTTGGTCCGTACTCATTGCATGGGAAAGATTTTTCGAGTTACAAACAGCATTCAGCTTGGAAAGAGGGTGGTTTTAGATATCGCTATCACTCTGAATGAGTAAGGAGATATTGTAGTACGAAGGTCAAGGGTTTTGGCGGTAGCGCTCAAGTGAACCGTATTTTGTTAGGTTTTGACCTAGCGTCCTGAGCATAACTGAGATGGTTGGTCAGAACTGGGTGTTCCTTGATACTTTTTGGAAAGCTTTATCCTCGGGGGCTGTTTTTCTGCATAAAACGACTCTTTGGTTATGAAAACAACCGGAAGTAGAATTTTGAGTAGAAGTAAAAAAAAGCAACTCAGGTCATTGTTGCGGATGCAGGAACAGCTAAATTTCCATGTGCCATAGGCAGTTGCTTACAAAAGGTGCAGGAAGGCGTTTGCCTTAACATGCGCAACGGATGGTACCACCACAGATGAATCAAACTTGGAAAGAAGGCTCTTGTGTTGCATGCAGAATATTGCGTTTTGAAAAGGGTATTTTGTATCAGTGTGGAAGTCACTGTCGAACACGGTGTTGCCCACTTCTGGTCAAGGCGAGAGACAAGTTACTAGTATTCACAAGGAGACTCCTGAGGCAATTAAGAACGATGATGATACATTTAACAGAGAAAGTGGAAGGTCACCAGCCGATTATGAACTTGCGCAGGAAGAAAATGTCTGCTGGACAAACGTTAACAGGTCTTAGGAAGGGGATTCAAATGGGAGATGTTACAAGTATTGGAAAGGGTCTAATGAACTTCCAATAAAAAAGTGGAGCAGCGAGCCACAAATGTTAAATCTCTGCAGACTGGTAAAACCTTGCTTACAGGAGCAATCTCTAGATTTGAAAAAATCACTGGAATAGCTACTGTAAGAAAGTTCAACATGTTGGTTAGAAACATTAGGCAGCTGTTTTGCAGAGAAGTTCGAAAGACAGACTGTAAAATGAGTCATTTAGCAAGCTGGAGTTAATTAATGTTCCCAAACATGTGGGCATCCAAATGTTCTTGAGGTTAGGGAGGTGGCGAGAACATTGTTAAGATCGCAGGCAAGTAGTTGTGGGGCTCGCAAATCCGCGTCACAATGACGAGTTCCTGACTGCAGCAGAAACATTCTGCAATGCCATATGGGGAAAAATTGCGGTAGTGGTGAATGACTCCGCAGAGTGGAACAAACGCAGCAGATGGCCTTCAGGCTAGTGATACACAAACCCCTTAGCAATACGAGTTTGCTAGTGCACATCGATAAGCCATCTTCAAATCAGCTCAAACCGCGCAAAGCGCTGGACTTAGATAGGGCACCCAACGGGTTTGCAGGACCAAGTCCCCATAATGTCATAACGAAAGAGAGTATCACGGAGAATAGCGAAAGCATTCCTTTACACACAACAGTCAAGCGTTCCAAAAAACGGAACGGGCGCTCAGACATGGAATCTAAGTGCGAACTCTCCTCCTCTCGAGAACAATGCAAAGGTTCTTCACGTGGATTGGGGAGCAACTTGCTGGTGACCTATAACTACTTGTGTACTGTAAGAAGAAATAAGGAGAGTTTCGGGCAAAAATCGAAGATCATGATTCCATAGCATTAACCAAAATGCAGCTCGGGCCTGGGGTTGATGCATCCAGCTTCTGTCCTACACTTTATCGTGTTTAGTGCGCTAATCGGCAGGGTGGAAGATTCGCAGAAGATGGCTTATTGGTAACGGAAGTTCAGTTTGAACAAAAGCTGGGTGGTAAATCAATTACGTCTAAAATTTAGGTAATCGTCAGCCTTGTAATGGTACTAAGAGTAGTTGTATTAGTAAAAAATTTGCGGCGAACCACTGACGATAGCCAAGGAGGTTTTCAAGTTCGTGGAGTTTCTTCCAGAATTAAATAGTTAGAAAGCCAAAATCATTTCTTTTGGTGATTCCAGCGTCCCCCAAAGATCAACCGTATGGCAGAGTTCACTTTTTAAAATTTACTTAGATTTCTGGCGTTTATTCAGACGACGATTTCAAATCGACGTTTATAAACCAACATATCATGCGGAGGGCTGGAAAGACACTCAACTTATTGAATCTAGTTATGACCAGGTGTCTTAACCAGGGCGTAGAAATAGATGCAGCCATGAGTAAAAGTAACCATGCGATTATGCAACTGTTGCCCGCAGGTAGTTGGATCGGGCCGACGGATAAGTGATGCAAGTTATAATCCAGAATGAGGCTAAGTGATAGGGAAAATAGAGCAGGCCTCCTGCAGTGGGAGTCTGAAGAAGGGGTGATTAGTATAAAACGCTCCTGGAAATTGATTAAAAGTAACCTTCCAGAATAAGCTGACGTATATGCACTTATGAGTAGATTACAAGGAAGGATACCTCTGTGGTAGAGAAGACGGTCAAGCAAGACCTAGGCAAAAGGTAAGCCACACAGAAGAGCTTTAGGTATGCTGGCGAACATAGTCGCTACCTGGAGCAAGGGAGGTTCCAGATACCGACCAATTACACTCAGAAGGAGCCTAAACCAGAGTGTAAACAAAAGCTAGCAAAGCGGGCATAGATCATCCTAAGATATACTACAACTAAATATAGCCCAAAAGGTCTTCGTAAGCTTCTTTGAGCTGTTTTAAAAGCAAAGGGGTTGCGAATGCTATCTTGAACAAAGAAAGAGCTGTGATCCTTCCTTTGGTTATTTGAAAAAGTGAGCTTTGTTGATTGTGGGGACACTCCGCAACTATCTACTAATGCGGATCTGCCTGTAATGGTGAATATGATTATTACTGGGAAGAGAGTGAGAAAAAAGACAGCCAAGTTGGTAAACACAAGGTGACTAGGCAAGATGGTTCACATTTAGCGTCATTAATTTCACCAGCTGACTTCTTAGAGGGTCGCCTACCTCATTTGCCTGGAGCTTCTTTGAAAAGGACTGGATTGCTGCATGAATGGAAGGTAGCTTCAATTGCTCCTATGTACAGGAAGCCAGCAGGAAAGAGCCTGCATTAGCCGACGTGTTAATCTGACACCTACATTAGTGAAACTAACAAAAGGGTACTCAAGAACATGATTGGTGAGCACGTCGCCATGCACGGGATTTTGACAGCCAAACAGCGTAGTTTTGTGAAGAAACGATCTAGTCTAACCAATTTGCTGACATTTACTGATGAAATCACTAGAAAGTTAGATATGGAGAAAGGTAAAACTGTGCTACACGGACAGTAAAGAGATCTTTGACTGTGCTAGCGATAGGATTCTTTTGAAAAAGCCTGAAGCGTTCAACCCATCATCACAGATTTTGAAGTAGGCAACAGCTTACCTCCAGGATTGAGGATTTTACGTTCACTTGGAAGGTGCCCACTCAAGTTCAGTTGTCGTGAAGTGGAATTTCACAAGGGTCTATCCTGGAGCTTTCAATATGCTTGACTGATATGAGCAAATTAGCGCCTTGCCTGCCTTGCAATTGGTGTATTTCCGCAGACGACGTTATGCTAGTCGGCTATGCAAACAAATCACTGAAGAGAACTTACCAGTGGACAGTAGTGAGTAAACCACCACTAAACGTGAAAAATGTAAGCAGTTGTTGAAAACGAAAGTAGAGGCTCCTTTCAAACACGTGGTAGGGCCGAGAATTTTAGTCATCCACTAACGAACATTGAAGATGGAAGATATGAAGACAAACCCAAACTGCAGGTGTTGCTCGAAAAGCTGATATAGCTCTATTACTGCTTTAAAAATATCTCATCTGTAGCCAGATGTTCTTGTATTCATTTTTAAGGCGTGTGTGCGGCTGCATCTTGAATATTGTTTGTAAACCTGGAGCCCATTCTGTTTGAAGGGTGCAAAAGCGCTAGAAAGAGTACAGAGCTGATTTACAAAGCTATTTGTAACACTCAAGATTGTGGACTATCAAAGCCGACTAGCTTATTCGGGCTTACGCTTCCAGGAGGGAGGACGCAACTTCATGTATTTGAGTGAGACCTTCAAACATCTAAATCGTTTGAATTGCGCTGGTGAGTAGCTGTTTACCCACAACCACACCCGGCGCTTCGGAAGCGTGATTGGAAAACAGGTGTCAACAAAAAAGTTTGGGCTCACTTTTTCCAATACAGAGTGGTGACCGATTGTAAGAAATTGTCAGCGAAAGTGGTACTAGCCGGGAGGACGAGTGATTTCACGCACAAACTTGATAACTGAGGTCACGAAAGTTAGTCTGAGAACTTCTTTACGCTTCTGTTTTCCGTCTTTTCCATTTTTCTTTTATTCCATCAGGAACTGAGCGACTCCCCACAAATTGATTCATCTTTTTTATTATCTATTCGTGGACCCTAGCAACTTGACAGACAAACAAGGTCTAAACGTGACAAGGAAGTATCAATATCGACATTGAGTCCACAAAAAATCTGGCAACTCCAAGTAGCACTCAGCCCAATTTTACGTGGGGCTAAATGAGGGCAATCGGGGAGCAAAATTGAGCATTGTATAGGAGTGGGTTTTTCATGATAAATATGCGGCGTTCTATGCTGTGCATTTATTGCATTCTCTCCGTTCATTGTATTGACATCATGACGTCAATACAATGCCTACATGTTAAAATATATGATTCCCTTGTTCTGATCTAATGCCTCACCTTTTCATAAAGGCTTATGCTTGGCGCAGCTTGACATGCGATACCAGTTTGTTTTCATGCCCATTCCTGTGCTGTTATCATGTTATTGCGTAATATTGATTACATTAAGCAGATAATAAGAAATCGCCGTTTGGTGTCATCTATTTATTAAAATCGGAAAATGTTCGTGCAGCCGAATTCCATTCAAGATTTCAACTTCATGCTGCAGATATGTTTGGGTCACACTTATCAACTTTTGATGCATTTAAGATTCCCACGCGGAAGGTTTCAAGATTAAACAAAGTTTATTGGAAGAGTTTTGTTGTGCACAGACGGATGGAAGCAACAGACTGATATACTTTGGCACCCACTAGCCAACTAGAAAAGGGTTTGCTGGCCGTTTTTACTGATGCTAACATTAGGATCACTGTTAAGCTGATCTCCCCGAAGAGAAACAAGATGGGTGCTGTCAGGTTTGTGCAACGTACGCGTACGTGAAAATGTATTCTCCGTATCGGAATGTGTATTACTAACCCCATCAGAAGCACCGTTGAGACATTTTGCTTCGACGTCTATAACGTTGTGTAATGTTTACCCTCAAACTTCTACAGTTCTCCAAGGCACATGGCACTTCCCTAACTATGTCCGTTGTGTCACCTTATACCACGCGGACTTCTAGCAGCGACGTTGCTCGGTTTTCAGCAGTTAACGGAATTTTCAAAAACATTCACCACTGACCCCACCACCCTGTTTCCAGAAGCTGCATCAGCGTTGAAGATACGTTTCGTATATACTGAGACAGCCATTTGAGCATCAATGGGGAAAATCGGACAGCCATAATGTTCAGACAAGCTGTGTGGGTTAGATTTGATGCGATGGCTTCAACCGGCGGGCTCCATTTTCGTGAAAACAGCTAGAAGATGCGAATTTTTGCGAGGCTGTTTAATTCCACTTGTCTTGAACTGGGGGTACTTACAATTGTGATCTCCTGTGTCAAATATTGGCCATCGCGTTCAGTGTGAATTTCTTAAAGTAACTAAGCTGGGTTTGGGTAAATGGAAAGCATCAGGCCAGTAAACCTAAGATCATGAAGGCTACCACAGGTAACAAGACATTTTTCAGTCAGATTAATCATTTTCAGATGTGGTTTCTAAACCTGCTTCCAGCGGAGCGACGGAGAAGGGATTGGATTGGGAGGTAAGAAAGTGGTTTCATAACGCTTCGGAACGCGAAGTGATAGAAAACGGGGAGTTAAAACTGCTGGTTCCTAACTGTTATTTGTCAAATATCTATGTTAATGAGACATGTTTATAGGTACATGTATATGTATGTCTGTACGCGTACATGTATACATTTGAAGAGCTGTTTTCAGATTTTTATGCCGCCAACCGAGTCCAACCACAGAACTTGACAGTATGCTGCATGAGTTAAGAGCAGTTGCCACATGTAGTACAGAATGTTACGTATTATACATAATGTGCATCATTATGTTAAGTGACAATATATTTCTTTTCATCTCACCTTTCGAACTATTGGAATACATGTATGTACATTACAAGTCCACAAGTCAAGTAAAGTGGATCACTATCTATGACTGTGTATGTATGACTGTAGGAGGACAGCGAAATCGGATGTGTAGGTGAGCTTTTGCGCAGTGAAACATTTTTGAGGCCAGCTTCCATTTTCCCATGGGTCTCCTGGCGACAATTATGTCATACCCCTTTTTTATCCATTGCTCGCCCCAAAAGCCCCCCAAGGGACCATATGGGGGTGTGCTTTTACGGATGTAACCATAGTCAACATCCTCTACACCAAGTCATCATCTTTCCACTTTTCATCTTCCGCCAGTTGGTCGCGGCGTCCGTAAAGAGTGCTCGAATTGGCAGATGACTATCTGGCATCCCTTGACACAACAAACACATGGTCGGCTCCTGCATGTTGGTTAACATCTAGCCCAAAGTTGGTTTCACGAAAAGCGAATCGGATAAGAACGAGAAACGTTTATTACCACACTCATTCTCTTTGTTTGACGCATCCCTAAAATTTTCTGAAACATTACAACGTTTTGTTTAAACGTGTTCCAGACTACCACCACATTAGTCAGGGATTCTTTTGACCATGGTCATAAGGCGTTTCAAGATGATTTTCCTATGGACTGAGATGAGGCTTTATCCTCTTCAACTGTTGCAGCACAGTGAGGCTCACGAGGATTATAAATACAAGACACTGTACATATCCTGTCATCTGTCGCTAGTCCTGTCACCTGGAGTGGTCGCATTAATATTTAAAATTATTCCTCCGAAAGTGTGCTGCTGTAGTAGCATGCCCATGCAGGCACCCTGCGAACAGAGTTAGAACTGCGGAATCGGACCCTTCACGGGGCCCGCGCTAGCCAATGTGGGCAAAATAATAACTCTTCGCTTTTAGTAATAGCATGCTTAATCCTCTCAGCTCTTGCTTACCAACCGACCGGTGAATTAATTACTGCACCCCGCTCTGTAGAGTGCGGCATAACCATTTTTCTTGTCTCTAAACTAAGACTTATAAGTCCCAGCTCAAGGACGAAAAACAGGGTACCAAAACTGTTCATATTAACACCTGAAATTTGCTCAAATGGTTTTAAACAAAACAAATACTTCATCACTCGCTTCTATGGACTATACTTGAGCCCATCAACTAGCTCTAGCTGACCCGCATTGCTTTCAGCTTTGGTTGAGGACATATACTACTAGATCAACCGATTAAGGAGCAAAAAATAATTTGCAACGAGTTCTCACCCTAGCATTCAACAGTACTATGAACATTAAAAAATGCAGTTACTTCTACAGCTAGCAGGACCGTTCTATCAGTGTCCCATTAACGTCCTACGCGTGTTCCATAAGCGTCCCGCGAGTGTCTTATGAGCGTCCGAACTGAACATATTTACTAACGCATTGATTTCAGGAAGTTCAGAGATTTGTACACGGGTTCAAGGTCGGGCCCAAACTACCCGCATTCAGTCAGTTTGTTCATTTCGATGTCTGATGGTTTTCCGTTGACCTGAATGGTAGTCATTGAAAACAAGGTGCGCACCGCTCTTGGGAATACAGAAAGTAACAAGAACAAGGCAAAATAACAATCCTGGAAAACAGAGTGAATTTCTGATTCAGCAGTTTCTTAGGTAGATGTGTATCCAATAACATTTTGAGACGGTTCCTAGAAGAGCAACAAATTGATGATCATGATCATTAGTATACTAGCTAGTATAGGCACTCTAGAGTGCCTATATGCACTTTATGTGATCTCTGCAGGCCACATTAGGCCTTACTGGCTCTGATCAGCCATAAATGCATCGCAATTACCATAGCTTTAGTTACGGTCATCCACTACCGCTGT